>CM067370.1:17263927-17513927 GCA_034401795.1 Chaetoderma sp. LZ-2023a
AGTAGTAGTAGTAGCAGTAGCAGTAGACTAGCAGTAGCAGCAGTAGCAGCAATAGCAGTAGACTAGCAGCAGCAGCAGTAGCAGCAGTAGCAGCAGCAGCAGCAGTAGCAGCAGCAGCAGAGTAGTAGTTGCAGCAGCAGCATTAACCAGAGCATCGTAGTAGTAGCAGTCGTAGTAGTATAACAAAACAATTGCTAAAGTCGTGATTGGATTATGAGTATTTTCGAAACTATAGTGCCGATTTCGATACAATGCCTAGAAGCCACGCCACTTTCCATGGGAAATACCCTAAATACAACTAGGGAATTAGATTTTTTGTAAACTGAGAGATGCCCAAATATGATGTACGTGTTATCTATTTTAATAAAAACTTGTTTCAGAACAAAAGCAAAAATTGTGATTTACAAGCTGGTGGAATAAATTATTTACGATGCAGTAAATGTGTGTTAAATAATTTTAAAATAATTTGATTGCAAGTCGTTCCTCAACGGTTGTAAGACAGAGAAAGAAAGGGAGATTTCTACATAATCTAGGCAACATTTTAGAAAAGCGACCTAAAATTAATTTATCTGGCATTTTAATTAAATCCGGAACGACAAGATGTTTAAAACTTAAAAGCTTGCTCATGTCGTCGTCGTCGTCGTCGTCTGTCGTCTTTCGTCTTTTTTTCTTCTTCTTTCACTCTTCTTCCTCTACTTCCTATTTCCTCCTCTCCTCCTCTACTGTTGTTGCTGTGTACATGTTTCTTTTGACTACTCAATCAGTTGTCATCCAATATCAGAGAACCTTCAGACACAAATTCTAACGATAAGTACCGACGTCAGTACCGATCCCAATTTTCAATTCACTTCCCTGCTGGGTTTTATTGGAGTGCTCAACCAGTAAATGTTAAAATCACTGCTCCTCCATTATGCCTACTGATCAATGCAACTTGACAAAACTTGAGGAGTGGGTGGGGTGGGTGGGGTGGGACGGGGTGCACTTGTGATTCTAGTTATATATTTTAATATATTTTATTAGCCTTTAATATATATATATCACGCCTTAGCATGAAAGTAGACTGTTGCGGTCGGGAGACTAACACTATAATTCAGAAATTTGGAAATGTGTGTTTAGTTTAATCTACTACCGCCGGAATGTCTATTCTTCCTGGGAATCCTTAAAGCCGCCACGCAATATCACTTCATGACGTAATCAGAAAATAGCTTGCCTTAATAACCTAAAACGTCATTCCCAATTTAAAAGAGTTCTTTTTCATTTTAAACATTTTTTATCAGTTACAATTTGCTCTATGAAATCGTCTAATTTGTATGCTAAGTACATTTCTTCACGCCTGTTGTTAGTCTCTTATTACATATTAACAACATTTGCCTCATATGTTTTGTGATTGATTTTCACCCTCCGCCACCCCGCGCGCGTGTCCTGCATGACCCTCATTTGATTGGAAGCCAGAACACGCCACTTAAATTAAAATACCCACATCTTTAGCGGGAAGAGCATATGCATGAAATTATAGATGACATTTCAAACTTCCGGGTTCAGGATGACAGTAGAATTTCTTAAGAGATGAATGGCATCACGTCATCGTGCGTTAACATGAATGATAACTACGTACGATTCGCTACGCATGGTTATTTTTTACACAGACGTGTTTACACAGACGTGTTTACATTTAGGCCTAGGTTCTCGCGTGTCTATACTACACCTCGCTCATAGGTAGAGAGGTTGACAATTAATAACTATTCCTATGACTAGGTCACGAATGAATGCGTTTATGAGGGGAATACCCTTTGTGAGAGGATATCAATATAGCATGTTCAGCGCGGCATGACAGAAAATAGGGGAATATTAGTGCCTGTCCTAAAATGTGGGATATATGGTCCATATGGGCCAATCAACGCGGCTAATATTCTATAAAATAATAAAACAGAATTCCATTTCGAAAACTAGTTAAAATTACTCCCATATCGCAACGCAATAAGCCCTTATCATTTCCGCATCCAGGCATCCTCAACCAGCGACTCTCGCAATAGAAACACAAAGATGGATTGGTATCGAGCGAAACCAGCGTCTTTTCCCTACGTGTAATGTAATAGAAGATGAAAATCACTTTCTGTTTAAATATGAAATATACAACATAGAACGAAATAAGTCCATCATACCACTATATTGTTCAAAGCAAAATATGGACCTAATGAAGAAAAGACTCGTGTCCAGACTATTGTCAATATGCAACAAGCCGATACTTGCCAAACTCTGTAAATTTTTACCACTGTCCCAAAAAAAATCTACCACTGTTGCTACTGATATTGCCATTGCTATTGCGTCTAATATTACTGCTGCCGCCGCTTCCTCCGCCGCCGCCGCTGCGTAATCTCTCTTATTACTACCTCCAAAATGTATAACCTATTTTTGATTTAAACATATTTTTATTGTTCTAAGAGAAAATTGGGATTGAATCACAAGTTGTTTACAACTTAGTTACGATTTGCTCCCTACATAGATATAATACAGTAATAATCGGGGCAGTGTAGTGTAGGTTCAGAAACATAAGTACATATATAAAATTGGAAATGCACCAGAGAGATCCACTGCCAGTAGAGGGAAATGCCAGCGTTCCGACATAAAATGCCCTGCCCGTACCGGCGCAGTGCTACGGTCGCATAGAAATTCACTCCGGCGCACCACCAACCGCACACACGCCAGCAGTGCTGCGCTAATGCGTTCAACGTGGGAGGGGGGGGGGGGGGGGGGTACGTTGCGCCGGAGTTGTCACCCGCCGCCGAAGAACCGCGCCAGCCCGGAACTCCCTACTAGTTCCGAGATCCACCAGGCGCGGTGCGGAGTAATGGCGCGGGAAATGAAGCGACGTATCATCCATACACGCAAGCACTAGTATAAACGTTGCCGCTTGTGGGCTTATTTAAAATAGCTGTCAATTTAACTCTTCTCACCAGTGCATATACGTGCATAAACCACCACCCACCTCGCTACTCCGCGTCACCAAGTCGAACCACATCCTAGGGGTCTGTGTCTTTACATGCTCAGTTTTGTTATTTGGCACTTGGTGCCAGCCGGCGGCAGCCCTCCAGGGGCCAAGTGTAACACTGCGGCCCAAAACAGGTGCAAGATAACGTCCGACGCCAGCCAAGCCCTAGATATTGGCCAGCATCGGATGTCCAGCCACGCCCACTGAACGCCACAATGGCGCACCATACCCCAGGTTCGATGATCTTGCGACCACTAGGCATATAGGACCACCACCAGCGAGCCCCAAGTATGAGTGTCCATTGTAGACTGGCTTAATATCCGATTTCGTTTGTTATGGGTGTTATTGGATTCTCGTGTTCACATCAACCTACACGCATATGTAATTTGTGTCAAACCGTTTTGTGTTCCGAATATAATCTTGGACATTTCTAAAGTTGATGGTGTTTTGGGTGTTGTTCAAATCTGGATCTCCATTTAATAATCTATTCTCTGAGATGTTGTGATTATTATTTAGGTGGGATATCAGTTTTTGTCTTGGTTCGTTGTAGCGGGTACACCTGAATAAGTAATGGTTATTGTCTTCTATTTCATTACAGTGTTGACAGTTTTGATTTTCGAGCAGGTTAAACCTGAATAAATGTGCATTTAATTGGCTACATTTATTTCTTAATTTTGTGTGTAGAATATTCTGACGTCGTTCTCCATATGAATAGTATGTTGGTATAATGGTTGTTGGATTTGGATTTATGCTTTTTTTAAACTGCGATAGTGTTGCTGAATTCTGTGTGTTTGTGTCTAACTGGTTCCAAAAGTGTATTGTCCTGGGGAAGAAATTATGAATCATAATAAGCCGATCTCATATATCATTATAGCAATGGCCTGCGTGAAATAAAGAAAGCCGAAATTGAATTCCAGGATACATGTCTAGGCCTATATATTTTAAGTATGGTCTACATGTATCCGTTACAGTCTGTAGGACAAATTACACAAAATATGCCTCGTACAATACGATGTCGTAGTAATTTTTCGGTCACAACCCAAAACCCCTTTTCATAAGCAATACATTTCCCAAATAAATGTTTATCACGAATTGGTATATACACACACAGACCAATCTTTGCCAGCTGCAATTCCTACGGAATGACTCATTACTAACGTAATATCGTAGTATAGTAGTTGCCCAATTTTTATTATATGTTTTCAGCACATAAACGTATTTTATGCTTGTAAATACGATCAGTCCCCAAACAGTCAGGGGTGATTTTTTGGTTCAGATTCTTCTAAAAGCACCACATTTGGCTCTGATGTCGTCGATACCATAGTAATTCGATTTCTGATGGGCGCCAAGACAGGCGTCCCCCACGGCCGCCATATTTACGAAATCCAATATGCAGCACCCCCCCCCCCCCTCGCCTTGGTTAGAGGTCAATCGTAGTTAAAAATCCAAAAGGGCTAGAACAATAAATAATACCATTTTAAGGGGTTTTGGGGGTCAGAGAATCCGATTCTGATCGTATGTCGACAATTTGAGGCCAAGATCAAACATCAATCTCACCATAATGGTAATTTTGATGTCAAATTCGTCATTTTTAATGCTTTTTGGTCACTATATAAAAAACAGTACCTCATTTTACCGGTGAAGTCAATTATAGGTTAAAAATAAAATGGCTAGTATCACAAATAATACCACGTTTTAGGGGTTTGTGGCATCGGAGAATCCGAGTCTGATCTTATTATGACGATTTGAGGTCATGTTCACCCTCATTTTGGTTCCAAAGCTCAAACATCAGCGCAAGAGAATGGCACATATCACAAATGAATTGCTTAATGTGGTCCGTAGTGGTTGCCATGTATTGGTGGCATCTTTGTGCCAGCCCCACTCACTGAAGTTACGGATTTAGTGCTGGACCGAGGTAGCCTGACTTCAGCAGAAACTGGCTACGACTACTACGACTACCACACAACCATCACCACCGCCGCCGCCGCCGCCAACGCCGCCGCCCCGCTGTTACTGCTGCTGCTACTACTACTACTACTACTACTACTACTACTACTACTACTACTACTACTACTACTACTACTACTACTACTACTACTACTACTACTACTACTACAACCGAATCATAGAATTATGAATATTACACACATGTAATTTTTACGGGACTACCGCACTTTAAGGGCCGCCGTTAATGGCCACCAAAATCTCACAAAGTACCGCAAACAGCGTGATTCCCAGAGATTTCAGTGGTTGCTAGGAATCCCTTTAACTCAGAGCTGATTGTTTAACGTCAATCACGTGTTCTGGGGAACCTTAATTATGACTTCAATAGCATTATATCTTTAACATGGAGAGTTATTTACTAACTAAACACGATTTTTCTAGGCGAAATTTGTTTGCCAAACTCAGAGTCAGCGCACACGATCGCCAGATAGAAGTGGGGAGACATACAATTCCCAAAACTCCTGTAGAAAAAAGAGTATGTTCGCTATGTAACATTCAAGCTGTTGAGGATGAAAGACATTTTATTCTAAAATGTCCATTTTACCACAGTGAAAGACAATCGCTATTTAATTACCTTAATGTTTTTGTAAATTTTGCTTCCCTCAGTGAACAGCATACATTTGTGTTCATAATGTCCTACAATAACGGTGACACTGAGGTTTGCAAACCGGTACTAAAATATGTCACTGATTGTTTCATGAAAAGGCAGAATGCGTTGGCTCCGAAACAATCCACTAGCCTTCACTAGTAATTGCAATATAGCTGCTCAGATCGGCAGCAAATTTTGCTGTAGGTACATTACATGTATCCTTATCGCCATTTTAAATGACGGCTGGGTGAAGAGGTGACATCGTTATCTTCTGTGTCATAAAATCTCATGATGATTAAACTGTCATGGGATATTGAGATATGGCGAGTGGTGATGCTGCTTCTTCTTTATTTAGTGATCCTGGCGGAGGTTTCACACAACAGTCAGTGAAGTTTCCACTGTAACTAATGCGCAGTACCTAGCAGAACATTAACTTCAAATTTACACTATGAATGATATGTAGTCTCATATATTAATATAACCACTTAATTTGATAACAGAGCCATCAGCCTTAATTCGTGGATGTCATCTTATGTGTATGTGTGTGTGTGCGTGCGTGCGTGCGTGGGCGAGTGCGTGAGAGTGTGCGTGTGCGTGGGCGTATTGTATATATCATGTATATTTTACTTATTGTCAACTGTATATCGTATAATAATAATAATCTTTATTTAAGGAGGGTATACATCGTCAGTAAACTGATCTTCCCGAGACCCTCACACACACACACGCACGCTTGCACGCACGCACGCACGCACGCACGCACGCAGGCACGCACGCACGCACGCACGCACGCACGCATATAAATATATAACTATTTACAAATATACAAAATATACAATATTATAACACAAGTAAAATGACTGTTAAATTAGATAATTAACATATTTGTTCATTTTCGATAGATATTACTAAAACAGTATTGCAGAATAATTACCTCGTCGAATGTCGATGTTCGAATCACCGTTCACGCATACATACGCGCAAGGTCGTACACATTCATTCACACATGCACACATACATAGCTATTTAGAAATAAACAAAATATGCAATATTGGAACGCAAGTAAAAAGGTGAAATCACATTGCCCATATATCACTATAATTTAGTAATACATTCATGTATATTTGATTTGAATGTCAGCAGAGTAGAAGACTGAGTAATCGTTTCAGGCAGAGAATTCCGCAGTTGCGCTGCAGTGTATTTGAAGCTTTTTCTGCCATATTCCGTTTTAATCCTCGGAAGTTGTAGGTGATTGCGTATTTTGGAACGTAAATTTCTAGTGTGCGCCACGGCTAGAGTTAGAGTCTAATCTTCATCCTAACTGTCTGCCTGCTGAATCTCTGCAGACCACATTTTCCATGGGTTTTAACTCTTGATGTGCTGAATATTGTGAAAACAATTTTTATTAAAGGTGGTTGGTTGCTAAGCCAAGAGCACCTTGCAGTCAGTGATTCTCATAAGTGTCCTTTTGAGGGTATTTAGCCCCAAAATTCAGCCTGGGACCCCAAAAGTAATGGAAGTGGTCCCATGAGAACTCTGAAAATCTTGTATGATTTTTAAATACTAAGTGGTTTTAGAGGCCTTTGCATAATAATACCTACCAAATCTAGCATGGGACATACATGTACATAATTCACAGTTCTGAGTCTATGGTACACTCTAATTTTAGCAGAGATGAAGTAATAGTGCTTGGGAAATCCAAATTTGAGTTTTGGGAACCCCAGATTTCAGCTGGGGACCCCCAAATTTCAGGGCGTGGGGTCCCTGGGACCTCCAAAATTTAGATACCAGAGAAACACTGCTTGCGGTCAAATTGTTTTCAGTATATTCAGGTCATCCAGAGTTATTCCTCATTGACTTTATTGTCTAGTGTCTTGCAACATTCAGACAGTTATGTACAATAGCAATTCTTTTTCTGCCTGTCCGTCCGTCCGTCCGTCCGTCCGTCTGCCTGCCTGCCAGCCTGCATGTCTGCCTGCTTGCCTGTCTGCATGCCTGCGTGCCTGACTGCCTGTCTGCCTGCCTGTCTGCCTGCCTGTCCGAGACATACCTCAGGAATCGTATAGCGTAGGATGAGGAAATTGTGCACATACCTTTCATATTTTGAATGGTTAGAAAAATGTGTTGTTTCCGGCCAAAGGGTTAAACATTGAATATATACTCTCGTCGATCACTTTGCAATGCAAGAAAGTAGAATTACCAAGTCTGTAGTATACATTCATATTGTCGTTGACTAGAACCAAAATTTAGTTTCAGGTCAAAAGTTCAAATGTCAAGGTAACGGGGTCACTCATTGCATACCAGAATACACATTTTCTTAGAGAACTCTACAATGCGAGAAGGTAGAATCACCAAATCGGCGACATACATTCATATTGTGATTTGTTTGAGCAAAAACTTAGTTTCAGGCATAGGCTTTAAATATTGAAGTCATGGGGTCATTAACGCATCGCCATGCATATCCATATAGTCCATTCAAAATAAGGTTTGACCCACCACTAATTACAACAGAAACGAAACCACTTTTATTATTTTTCTTTATGGTGTAGAAATGATTTCTTAAAAATCTAGTAAAGTCTTTTGAGTGGAACATGTTAAATTCAAGATGGATACCAAGCTGGCCGCCGATCGAGTATAATAAAACGTGTATCACGATAACGGTCCATTTTAGACCACATAAATGTGTTACAAACAGATAGAAATATGCCACCACACTATGTGAAAAAAATGTCGTTATCACAATATTCCCAATCTATGACGTCATAGTCCAATATGGCCACCAGTCTAAATTATAGGTGACACTAAAATTCGATGTTTGAAATGATTTCTACGTTCATTTAATTTTCATTTTCATCCAGGTCATCATTTGACATGTTTTGACAAATGCCCCTGCACCCAGAACAAGCAGACGAACAATCAAGTCCATGCAGACGACATCGCATAGTACCACAGCCCGATCTGCAGGTGCATCTCACAAGTTCAAGCAGGAACTGCGGGGCAGGATCTATACTGATCTAACTGTACTGGTATCATTTTCCCTTCTGAAATCTTCCAGCCCCATTCTTCAGCATTCAAGACATTCCCTTTCCAGTACTGGAGCTGATGGAACACACGGAGGCTGTGGTACTTCCTTGCCGCAGATGTTGGTGGTAACATGTTTTTGTGGATGGCCTTTTTACTGATTGTTACAAGCTCCTGGAATCGGTGATACCTTATCAGGTTAAGATTGTCATTTTCTTTTCCTTTATGCAGAATAACCATGGCCTTCTCACCTGCAGATATGAGATCCTTCTTCGATGATGCTGCACTTTCAAATACTTTGGCGTGGTCACGGAAAACCTTGTTGTTATTCATGAGTTTCAGTCCGACGGATTTGCCTATACCAAATATTCTGGACGTTGTATCGCATCCGAGAAAAGTGTGTACAAAAAGAATATTCTCGTAAACTCTCTTTCCTAGTGTACGCCTGATGGAATTCACACTTATACATTTTGGAGGTGCTCCTTTCTTTGGTTCAGGACGAAAGTAAATATCATGCTTGTTCCTCCCAGCATGATGTATGAGGAGAATAAGCAGGTCAGTGTCATCCACGACCAGTACTGCTTCACAGATCTTTGAAACATTAATTGCAGCTTGCACGATTAATACATCGGCGTCTCCTTTGCCATGTGCTACCTCACAATCACACTGAGCTAGTTTTTCAACCAGTAATGCAAGGAATCGTTGTTTATGTTCACTATTGGAGATAAATTCTTTCTTGTTCAACTGCAGTTTCGTGGATGGACTGAAAATCACTTTGCTACCCTCACAGCCTGCCCTGCGTCTATGGGTATTGTCTTTTGTTGACGGGACATGTCTCGTAGCCATCGAAAGCAATCACTCATTGACCATAGTGTGTTGGCACATAGTTGCTATAGTCATGCAATAGTTTGCCATACGTGCTACACACTTGCCATGGGATACGGTGGAGAAAAGCGCCCCCATCAAGTATATATTTGAACCTATGACTTTGTGGCGGTTGTGGTGGTACTGCAGACCAGATAGCTTTTGCTATCTGTGGTTGTATGGCTTCTAAGAGACTGTCCTTTCCTTTGAACAATGCTGGAGCGTAACTATAGAGGTCGTAGGTCAGAGCATTTGCCAGATTGTTTGTCAGAGATCCTGTGATGACTAACCTTTGAAACAGAAGTAAGGCATCTATCTCGACCATATCACTGCCAATCTTAACAGCAGCATTGGATTCAAATATTATAACCTGATTCTTTCTTCTGAAGGAATGCGTGAGAACGGGTTGCCCATCCATTTGATTAAGAATGACATTTCCGATTTGCCTTGCGTTATGTACGTTTACGTGTGCTCCGGCTGCAATGCCATTAACTATGTACCGATGTGATGGATTTGTGTCAAATGGTGACTGCAATTCAATGAAGGACATAAGCTTTCTAGAATCGGCAGTGCCCCTTGTTTGCCTAGCTAGTGATAAATCTTTATGTTGCTCACTTGTGTCATATGTGACTGATGTGAGCTGCTCCATGGCAACATTAACTTCCGTATACCGGGGGGGGGGGGGAGCTTGACAAACACCAAACTATCCGCTGTGTTTCAGTCATGCCCCTACCTCTGGTGAGGCCACCACTCGTCTTAGGACTCCTCATTAGAACCTGTTCAATCACAAGGTCTGGCGATAATCCAGCCCAAAAATGGTCTGAACTCCGAGCAGTATGTAGTCCCTGGGAGGAGTGCATGTAAATCTGACGGTGTGTTTCATGTAACCTTCTCATTTTCTGCAGGTAGAGGTACACTGATTTTGTGTACAGATTGTGACCGGATGCTGCCAGGTACGGCAACATGGCTTGCATAGTTTAAAGATGAAGGAACCAATTACCCGTTCGTTCAGATCTGATAAAGTCACATACAATGGTGATCATCTCCATATAATTTACCCATAGTTTGGCAGTGGAATATTCTGATGACATAGTTGCCATATCTGTTTGAAGTTTTCTGTGAAAAGACCGCAACTCTACTGATGACTCTACTTCTTGGAGCAATTTTCCCTAACATGAGATCATCGTACATCGTCGCTATTGCATCAAGTTCCTCTGGGACAGTGTTACTTCCTCTTTCAATGTCTGTTTCCTCTGTCGCATTATCTTGAGATAGCAGAGGCAAATTTGTTTGAAAGATCTTACACAGTAAAAGTGTGTGAACGACAGCATCAATAAGGAAGTGGCCACGGAGAGCTCTTACCACCGCTTTACCACTCAGTATGTGGCAAACTGTGTTTCCAGCAAAAAACCGCCTCTAGAAGGTCTTGGAGACCTGTCCCTGCCATCAAGTGTCCGATGCTCCCAAGAAAGTTCATTAATATATGAAAGCCACCCAACCTTACCACCATTGGTTGTAATGGACTATCCGCGAGAGCACTTTCAAGAATTGACATGGCTTTCCACCACAACGGTGTGGTCAAATGTGCCAACGGGTGTTTCAATATCAAAGTCATGTCACTTGGATTCATATCGACCATTGGGAGGAATATCATAGATGCTTGTCCCGGGTGTGTTCCCTTGGATATCGATTGCATATAACCAGGCCATGCTGGCCTAGGAGAGCGAAGTGACCAAGACGTTTTCCAAAGAAGGTCCACTAAAAATGTGTCATTGTTTTCTGATGATGGCGGCATGCTTTCATATTTAAGACTTCCCAGTCCGTCACTACTTGCTATGAACGGCTGTATATTAATACGTCCAGTTGCAGCTATGTCATCTGCACTCACATCTATGCGCTTTATCACTGAAGCAAAATCAATTTTGGGCGTCACCATTGCTATCATGCCGATGCCACCAAACGTACCACAGCCATCGAGTGTTCTACTATCATGGTCAACATTGTCTGCCGCGTATTGCATGAATCGTCCTGGAAACGGACCAGAAATTTCTGATTCCTTGTTCATTGTTGCACATCGTTCAAACCTCTGTACTTCAGAATATGAACTACCAAACCCAAGTTTGTTCAATGTTTCGATGAGGAAGCTGGATGCGAAATGAGAATGTATCTGAACAGCCAGACCTAACTGCAATGGAGCTATGATATTTATGGGACATGTAGCCTGCATGGTAGCCTGTCTTAAGGAACACACCTTTGAGTCTTGTCCGTCCCAACGAACAAAGTATCTAAGCAAAAGTCGCATTGAATGTGGTAGAAAGGCTGTTGCTTCATCGATGGTAGACCTGGAAAGGCTAGAGTGGTAAACGTCTTTAGATTGAACTACCGACTTAATGCCACTCTTGATGAGGTGGTCAACCGCCCCTATTAATCTAAACCTTTCAGCCTCAAGATCATTTTCTTTGGGCTGTCTGTAAAATTCATTTAGAATTGCCGAAGCTGTACGTCTGAAGGACACTACATTTTGTGAACCATTTATCTCTGTGATGATTATTTTATCAACAAAATGCCCAAGCAGTTTGTCTTTCATGTGTGTTGAACCATATGGTTCCAAATCTGAACCTTGTAAAGCATCTGCCATATTTTGAATAATTTCTGCGATTGTTGTCTGCTGTTCGTCATTCGCCTCGAGGTTTCTGCGACCTCTATGAAAGCCTCGGCTCTAACAGTATCTTCCGGCCTTTCTAATTTTATTGTCTTTGACAAACCATCACATCCTTTCTTGTATGAATGTGGCACATTTTTACCAGTTCTAAAGTTAACATTGCAGGTTTGATCGTAAACAGCGCCAGCTGCGTGAAGGTCCTGTGCGAATGCCACCCATCCCTTGACCTTATCTGACCATTCACCCTGGCGAATGAGATCATGCAGTTTTTTCCTTCGATCATACTTATCAGTATTTCCACATAGCAAACAATGGTCCTGATATGAGAATGTGGGTTCCTCTGAGCGGAGAGTGCGAGTTGAGTCAATTGAATGGGCATAACCCTCTGATACATGATTTCGTTTTTTAATTAAATTTTGTATGGCTATAGGGTTGTAAAATACTTTTTCGATATTTAATATGAACCACGTCTCCATGTTTCACAGCTATCTCTGACTCACGTTCAATACTTGCTTTAGCAATACCATCACACCCTGTGGCTGTTAAAGTAACTGTTGGTCCATCTGATAACGCCTTCTCGCAGAATACACAACTCGCCATGTAAATGATATGAATATCAAGAGACTAGAATCAATATTTTATCAATCAATTTAATCAGTTATATTGAATCAAGGGCGAATAATTGATTCACATATCAAAATATTGAATCAATATTTTATTTGTCAATTTAATCAGTTTTATTGGATCAAATGTGAATAATTAATTTGATTTGAATAAAGTGTAGTCTAACAATGAAGAAAATCGCGAAGTTTTACTATTTTAAAAGTGTGGTTCATTATATCGAGGAAAACCGCTATTCAGTTGACTCTGATTGTCCATTTATAAACTTAACCTGGGCCGTATGTTACAATGCATATAATATATTGGAAGGAGTTATTTAATTGCTTCCCCGTGTTTAATTTACAGATGGGCGTAATGTTATCATAGTTATAAACATGACGAGTGCCGTAATGTCGTGAATTTGCAAGTTTTCTTTGGTTAATCAGTTATAGTCTTCAAACCCATGCTCACTCCCTTAACGTTGACATTAGGCAGATCTACTTCATTTTTCTGGGCTAACCATGTGTAATAAATACATGGGTGCACACATTATTTATATTTGATGTGAAAATGCCTATCCTATGCGCATATAAGCAGTTGTCGCAATGTGCTGCAGTGATATAGCCATTTTTGCGTTTTGGTGTTGGGCCAGACGACTGAAAAGACCATACACTTTAACTGTCAAAAAAGAATAGTTCCACTCAAAAGATTTTAATAGATTTTTAATATGTCACCAGGAAGTACCTACCGAACACATTCTACGTAATTTCATTTCTGTTGCAATTAGTGGTAGGTTTTGCCAAATATTAGCTATTTTGACTGGACTAATACGGCTATGCTGATAGACGAACCTGCTTCCGCCTCATGCGATATATGGTTTTGTAATAGAGGGATGCTATCTGTTGCACATGTATCTGACGTCATAATCAAAATAATACGTCACATGCGAGATGATGTCGCAATCAAAATGGCGTAGATCCGTCCCAAAAATCGAATAGTCTGTGATGAAAGTGTACAAAGGTTATGTCTTTGATGAATTTACAATTTGATAAAAAAGCCTTCCGTTGTATATTGTGAAGATAATTTGACTGGAAGCTTCTGCTGCGATCGGCAGCCTCAGCCACTGTCAAAAAAGTTTCTAAATATACAACAGCTTACCGTATAGGTAGCTTTATAGTGTTAGATTCTGGGATTTCAGGTTTCTCTGTTTTAAATCGAGTCCGACACGCGTAAAAGTGGGCAGAGGTCAGCTAGAAAAGGGCGTGCCATTGCCAGAAATGGATCCCTCTCTTTGGTACATATGAATATGTGCGTGTGCATGCTACAGGTCCCGAGAGGCTAGTGCGTAACATGAGCATGGGCGTAACACGAGCACGGGCGTAACATGAGCACTGGCGTAACGTGAGCATGAGCGTAACGTGAGCATGAGCGTAACGTGAGCATGAGCGTAACGTGAGCATGAGCGTAACGTGAGCATGCACATAACGTGAGCATGGGCGTAACGTGAGCATGGGCGTAACGTGAGCATGCACATAACGTGAGCATGGGCGTAACGTGAGTATGGGCGTAACATGAGCATTGGTGTAACATGAGCATAGGCGTAACATGGGCGTAACATGAGCATGGGCGTAACATGAGCATGGGCTTAACATGATCATGGGCGTAACATGAGCATGGGCATAACATGAGCATGGGCGTAACATGAACATTAGCCTATTGAATAGTTTAAAACCAATTTGACTGGACTTTGTTGCTACCTATGGTTAAATAGTTACAAAATGTTCAACAAACAACAGAATGTTTTCAATGTTCATGACGGAGCTAGATACGTTACGCATTATGCATTTTATTATGCCTACACGTGACGCAATTGATTATGACATCATATAATTAAGCGACAGATGAGACCTATCCATTGTTCTAGAATGAGTGTCCTGATATCATAAACCTTTGACCATTTCATTCCCAGAATTTCAATTTAAAGACAACTAAACAGAATCTCTTAACTATTTTAAAACTAATTTGACTGGGAGCTGTTGCTGACATAGTTTTAAAATATTCAACATTATGTTCCTTATATCAAAATTAATTTCGTCATTTTTGGTGCGTGGTGATTGAAGGGTTAAGTATGAACATGGTATTAGTACGGAATTGATAAATCCAGTTTCTCACTCAATCATATGACGTCTTAATCAACTACGTCACATGTTGGCTGACGTCATGAATAACTCATAATCGATTACGTCATGAACGCTTAATTGGTGACGGACTAAGCGTTGCTGTACGAATTGTTTGGCTTTACTATATAATACACATTCTGTTTAATATTTCGAAACTAATTTCACTGGACGCTGCTGCTGCCATAGGCAGCAACAGCACCCAATCAAATTGGTTTCAAAATATTCAACCGCTTACTGTATTGTTTTCTAGAAATTGAGATTCAGACAGTGCGGGGATCGATCGATCCCAACACGGGCAATATGTGGGCCGAGCTTAACTGGAGACGGGCGGGCCATAGCTAAAACTGGATTCCTGCATTGCATTTTTCGATCCGGAACGGATCTCTAAAGCCTGAGCATGTTCTTGTTGTTGTTCGTGTTTTTTTTGTTGTTGCTGTGAACATTTACGCTCATCAATGGTCATCCAATCTCACAGAGACGCCTCATACCTAGGGATAAATACCGACATCACTACGGAGCCCTATTTTCGATTCACTGACCTGATGTGTTTTAGTAGGGCGCACACCCTTAAGTTGTAAAATCGCTACTCCTCTGTTAATGATGAATGTAAAGTGATTAAACTGGAGTGGGATATTCTAGCGGTAACTATCGGCATCATTACGGAATTTTCGGTTTAATCACCCTGTTGGGGCTTATACGTGAAGTCCTCAATATGTATTATTTGCGTCAGCGTGATACCTCTATGGAAACCCTATTCATATACAATCTCTTCACATACACACATTTAATTTGTAATCTTTGAAAGATAATGAAATTCGTCATGTTTCGGGGATTTCTTTTCCCAGAAAATGAGGAACTTAAACAAATGAACGTGTACTTTATCTTGTAATTTCATGGTTAT
This sequence comes from Chaetoderma sp. LZ-2023a, assembly GCA_034401795.1. NCBI lineage: Eukaryota > Metazoa > Mollusca > Caudofoveata > Chaetodermatida > Chaetodermatidae > Chaetoderma > Chaetoderma sp. LZ-2023a. Next base: position 17,279,738 of record CM067370.1, read on the forward strand.
TCGCATACATTTGTATAGCTATATTGAATGGCACCCGCCTTTTAACACGTTTTCATGCAGGATGATGAGATAAGGTGTGATTCCTGCAGATCGAAGATGCGTAAAATTATTTTAGGTGCAATTGTGTTTCTTCAAACTACTCCAATATGGCTTGTCCATTTCCAGCATCTTAGGAGCCTATCGGCCCTTTTCAGCTTTTTATTTTGAGCGAGGAATAAAATGTTGGCGTCGACATCTGCGTTAGAGTTGGAGTTGGCGTCCGCTCCCATTAAGTTTTTTTCAAACAACATTTACATCAACAAGGGGTTAGTTGATTTAAATAAAACTTCACAGATTCATTCTACACGATGCTTGGAACTATATTGCATCAAATTTATATTGATTTTCGAGATTTTCCATTCTTTTACATCGATTAAACTTAGACTATTTTCTGGGTCCAGATTAAGGTTTTTGCTGTGGTTACACCTTAGTCAAACGACATTTACATCAACAAGGAATTATCTGATTTGAATAAAACGTCATAGATCTGTTCTATGTGATGCTTAGATCTAGTCCACATCAAAATGAAATCGATGTTCAAATTTTGTCATGCTTTTCTTTCGGCGATTGTACGTTGATTATTTTAGGGCTGATTTGTCAAACGACATTTAGGCTACATCAACAAGTGGTTATCCGATTCGAATACAACTTCACAGATCTGTCCTATGCGATGCTTAGGACTAGTCCACATAAAATCATATCGATTTTCAAAACTGTCCATACTTTTACAGCTTTTGTACTTTGATTATATTAGGGCCGATTTGCGTCCAGGTTATGCTTATTATGCCGAGGTTACGGATTCTCAAATAACAATTTAATCCACAAAGACTTATCCAATTTAGATTTTTTAAATGTCTTTATTCGCTTAAACGTAGTCTACATCCTTTTAATGTACTTGATTTTGACATGTTTCTACTTGGTGTGCCAGTAGTCATTGTACTGAATTTAGTGAGGCATTATGGTTCAGTCTTAAAGATATGCTTCTCCGAAGCTATGCTTTCCCCTTGGGTTGTACCATTTGTATTTTGATTCGACAAGTTGATTGTTAAATTTTCAAACTGAGACTGTATCCGGTGGTCCATCATATCCTGTGATGTAAATTACTATTCAGCTAGCTTATTTGCTATCTTCTGATAGCTCTTGTTCTATATATGTGCATGGCTTGTAGCATTGTATAGGGATATAGGTGCATCTTGATCTTAATTGGAGTATTAGAGCCAAGAATCCACAGATTCCAGAATGACTAGGAATCTATGCTTCCTATAATTCCTGTTTCCTTGCAGTGTTTAACGGTAAACCAAATACCATGTTCTTCATACACTTCTCCTCGCGTACCGGTTTCTAATACTGTTCTGTTTTAAAATGGGTCTTTCGCATTCTCGCGTATTTATCCGTTTTCCTAATTGTCGTGTGAACTACATACGTGTTCACTATTAGTGCTTAGGGTACATAAGATCGTATGAAACTTATATAGAAATGATACAAACTGAACAAAATTTCTCGTAAACCAACAACTGGCAGCTGTTGTCAAACATGGCATGGTCCACAACACAACAGGAATTTCATTCTACAGAGGAAGCATCTAATGGGCATGGGCCCTTATATTGTTTTCAGATCTAAATGATTGCCTTTTTTCACTCACCTAGGCTACTCAATCCAAACAAGGCCATGATTTTCACCCATAGCTTAAATTAATACAATTTTGCGGGTGTATGGTATGCCAAATAATGTTTATTTCCATTTTCAATTCAATATTTTCTAGTTTTAAAAAAATCCAGATTTCAGGACTTTGATTTTGAAAATGGTGTTGCTGAAGATGGAATTTGACCAGGTCTAGATGTATTAGTCTCTGCTATAAATTGCGCTATGTTCTCGTATTAAACCAACTTATATCATTACTTTTGGTAACAAATTCCCCTATTGTCATATCCTAGTTAGTGATGTGATGTCAACATCTCGTCACCGTTGAAATAAGAGATTTACTTCCCTGTTAGAAACCTCTCCTTAAGTACACACTTTAAACGCTCTGCAAACCGGTAATGGAGACTTTTATGCGGTAAATTTATTTGGATAATTTTTCAGTTTTAAATATGGAAACTTTGAATATTTAAGACACGCTTTATGTCATTTTTACTAAACTAATTAATGATTAGATTTCAGAAAATCACAAAAGGTTTCCTCAACGGATTGTATTGCCGATTGTCACGAGTTCACTTCTGATCGATATCGTTATTATTTAATTGTTGTCAATCGCCGATAGAAGAATCGTCGGTTAGGTTATTAAAAATCAACAAGAAAATATACGAACCCTGACGTTTTGGTTATAACCACATTTTCCTGATTATGTCTTTATAAAATCATCTTGAGTCCAAAAAATATCCCCAGTTCTCACTTACAAACCTGTTTAACCACCCCCACCACACCCCACACACACCCACCCATCCACCCGGAAGGTATTTCATATATTATATTTCGGTTTGTCTTCCTGTTTAACTGTCTGTTCATGACCGATGAACCGAGTCCTGCATCATTCTCATAAAATACTTATCCGATTTGCCTGACATTTTACCATCAGACAGGTTGTTCTGATGGACTAGACATACTCCAATATTGGTCTAGATCTGTTTCTTCGTCAGATTCCGGATCTACAGATTTCCGGGATATATTTATCTGATTTGTCTAAGAAAGACGGTTTAGTTCCGTAGACAAGGATTTAATAAATTTGGGCTAAATCATGAAATATATCAAATTCTAGCTCCATTGAGGAATCCAACTTGTCAGTCATAATCAATTAAGCAACATGTATGCTGACGTCACAATCATAGTGACGTATTATAACTCCATCTGGAAGCTCGAAATGTCCATCAAGTGTATCAAAAATTATTGTTAGTATTTGTTAAATTTACAAATTAAAAACATTCTGTCTATCTGGGTAACTTCCACAAACTCTTCGTTGTGTGTTGTTTGCGAGATCATAGATGGAAGGTCGATATGATGGTATATGTTGTCAACGGTGCATGCCATGATGTTGGTGTTAGCAGATGGAACGATTTCAATGAACCAACATCCGGAGTTGAATCATCTCTATAATACGCTTTGATGAACGTCCAAGAAAAATCTCAGCAGATGTCATATGGTCAGGAGTTCAGGTTCACTACAAAAATCATGTGCCATCTGAATATGCGATTTGATGAAGAATCTTGAAATCCAGAAAATCTAGAACAAGGAACTTGTACTTGATGTACTTGTTGTAGTCATTGTTCGGCTGTTTAAAGGGACGGGCGCACTTGCGACTACAGGTAAGTGTCCATCAGAATGCCGTATGTATGATTACTGTAGTCTGCGTCTGTGGTAGTCGAAACATCCTACAGCTGCAATCAGTCCTTCTTCGCATTTGACCACTGTGTCTTGTCCTCAGCGAAAATCGGTAGCTTCCTCAGGTTCAGTCTTTATCTCGGTGTACGAGTCCTGCTTTCTCGAGGCCACCTCGCAGCGTGCTTAACATATTTATGTAATTACGTTATCCCCTGGCTTTATCTCGGTGTACGAGTCCTGCTTTCTCGAGGCCACCTCGCAGCGTGCTTAACATATTTATGTAATTACGTTATCCCCTGGCTTTATATGTGCTGGTTCCCAATATGGCGAATTCCACGGCTCTCTGTGATGGTGTGTTTTCTGGCATCCTTAACACATGGCCAAATATGGACCAAATATGTTGCCAAGCACAATGCCGTATAGGATACATAAGAGGTTCGATGCAAAAAGCAAAAAAGAGATCAGATCAGCACATGTCATCTGAAGCTATGCCACCTTGAAATGAAGACACTGGATTCTCAATGGCTGTACCATCACGTCTACTCCACTCCATATGCTTCTGATACTTTCTTCGTGTAAAGCGATAAGCCGAGATGAATATGAATTTTGCAATATGCTGCCTAGACCTAGAAATCCTAAAAGTCACAACTGGTAGAGAACCTAGTTGAGGTGGGTACTGTAAACCAAAATGCAGAAGTTCGGGTTTCTAAAGTATTTGATGATTGCACACATTTGCATTGAATACTACACGCAAAAGCTGGTATAATGGAGCCGTACCTGACACATTTTTGTATGCAGATAGTGCACTGCTGATGAGCGGGTGCCCATTCCGCTCTTGGTCCATTATTGCTTATGCCTTTATTGGTCCTTTATAGGTTTCAAAACCTATGGCTCATAAACAATAAGGGACCAAGAGCAGAATGGAGGGGTCCAAACAAAAACAAAGCTTCTGGCGTAATTATTCAAGCCAACACATTGTTTCTGAAAACAAGACCAATGGACCTTTCCGGGTTTAGCTATGCCCCGCCCATCTCTAGCTAAGGTCCACCCACACTTCGCTCGTGTTGGGATCGATCGATCTCTGACCACCCTGAATATCAATTTCCAATAAACTACACAGGTAAGCTGTTGAATATTTTAAAACTAATTTGGCTGTGCGCTGTTGCTGCCTATTAAATAGCAAAGAATTACAAAGCCATACAATTCATACAACGTGTCGGACTGTTTGAGATTTTATGACGGTCTGTATGGAACCCTTTGTAACGTAATGATTGTGACGTCATCATACACGTACTGAGCTGATTCTGACGTCATACGAGGTCAGATGATGGATGGATACTCTGGAAAGGTGAATTGGATGATAGGTAGAATACCATAAATCAGCTGGCAACAGATGGAGGTGTGGAGTTGGGCTGATCTTGTAAATATTACGAAGGAATTAGAAACTGCAAACACAGAAATTTCTCCACCACGCTAAGACTTGAAAAATGTGTATGGGCCTTCTATTTCCTACAACTTTGTGGCATCATTCCCGCTCCACGTGGCATGAGGAATGTCAGACAGAATAAAATCATTCAGTTTCACAAAAAATGATAGAAAAAGAAACGTACATGGGGTAATGTCTAACATTAGTAATACATGGGATTTGAGAAAAGTTTGAAAATGTCTTGTGAAGCAGTGGGGCATGATGCCCGTATTTAGGCGAAATACAAAAGCTGAGTGTCATCTCTGCAGAATGCGTTGTGTTTGGGTACATACCAGACACAGGTTTGGCAGTATACGTCCAGAATAGAAGGGTTCATGAACGAGTCGACACCTACCACCATCTAAGAACTGTGTTTAAATAAGATGTCTAAAGATTGGATACAGATCAAAATATATGTAAGTGATCCAATTAATCACAGATAAGGCACCCGCTCCTAGAAATACTTGCTGGTATAGGGTCCCATTTCAATAATAGTACACCCAGATAAGGCACCCGCTTCCAGAAATACTTGCTGATATAGCGTGTCATTTCAATAGTAGTACACCCAGATAAGACACCCGCAGGGGCGTCGTGCAAGCGGAAAAGTTGGGGAGCCCATTGGGGTGGGTCAGGGAGGGGGTGACCCCCTCCATGGAAGCAGAGGGTTCCGGGGCTCTTCCCCCAGGAAAATTTTGAAATTAGATGTTCTGCGAAGTGTTTTCCTGCATTCTGAGTGATAATTGAGCATCAGCATTGTGCTTTAAGATTATGACATGTTTAACTTCCATATTACCATTGGTAATGTGAAAGTTAAAGTCATAATCTGAAAGCATAATACATATGCTTAGTTATGATCGAATAGCACGAGAAACAGGCTGGGTCAGTTGTTAGAATACAGCATGTGCATTCATCCCATATTCCCGCGCACCCTGTAACACACTTTCGCCGGCAGAATGACAGTCACGGGAGTGCCACTACATGTACAGCGGTCAGCGAAGGCATGTCATGTTCTCATGTAGGCCTACTTTTGCTGAGTTTTAATTATAGCCTAACAGCTAACTCTCACATAGATCTATAGGCCCTGCATAATGCAAACAGGATGCGCTGACACAGCACAATTATTGGCGCTGGTCTGGTGACCTCATTTTCCTCGAGGAAGCTACATGTCGCCCGTTATAAATAATCCATTACGTAAATCATTATTCGTTAATGAACCATGAACCAATCCATTAAGTAAATCATTATTCGTTAATGAACCAACCATGTCAAGGTTTGCACTTTACACAAGTGACATTACATTACCCCCTCCCCCTCACACCCCTACAATTGTTATTGTATATTTAGCTGTTTCACGATCACACCCTCCGCTGTTTAATAGAAAAAAATCCTTTAAAATTTTTTGGGGGCCGGGCTCCCCCATGCACCTTGGGCACGACGCCACTGGACACCCGCTGCCAGAACTACGTGCTGATATAGGGTGCCATCGTAATAGTAGTAGACCGAGGAGATAAGACACCAGCTGCCGGAACTACTTGTTGATATGGGGCGCCATTGCAATAGTAGTACACACCAGTGCCCCCACCCCACGCGTAACAAAATGAATTACTGATACTCTTCATTGACATTGTACGATTCCCCACCAAAACACTTCTATCATTGTATTACATGCAAATGTATCAAGAAAATAGTTACCATTTGCTTTGTATGCATTTATATCATAGTGTTTTATTTCTATATATATGTTGGATAAATGGCTATTTCTTAAGCGCATTGAATAGTTTTGTGACAAGAGTGCTCATAATGATTAATAAATTTCTTAAATCTAGTTTCTCAACTGATTTTAATTACACTGTGTGTAAAAAAGAATTCATAGCAATTCCACACTGTTATATATATATATAATTTTATGGCTTACAACTTTTATATTTTCCCATAACAGTTATTTTCCCAAATAATAGTGTTAATTTCGGGGAATTTTTCTGGCAATTATTTTGGGTTATACTAAAATGAATCAAACAAAAATAGCTGCGTCCGTGCCAATTTCTACGGGCCTAGGGTGTGGATGAACGTTAAGTGCACGTGATCTGGGAGTGCTATACAATATCATGCGATATCATGCATATCAGCACGTAGTCAGCGCATTCATGCATACCTGGGCACAGGTATATACCAACGTTGCAAAGCGTATAAGGACACCTGCATCTTCACAGAGTGTGTTGATCATGTGACTACTAGATAGGTAGGATCGTGTAATATTGCGTCAGAAACTGACAAAGAGTCATCATCTCGCTATAATCGCGTGCAACTGTACCAGGTCTACGCATTGACAAATCGGTTCAAATTGAACCGTAAAAACGGAACATGATGGGACCCTGCGACCTCGCTACCCTATTTGATTCAGCGCCACCCTATACGGATCTCCGTATCACTTCTTATTAATCATTACATGATTCAAACTCTATCCCCTCACCCCTCCTCATCACCTCCCATTCAAACTCGTACGTGGCACGTTCATGTATGATTATCCTGTAATAGGGATATGATTGGCCACAAATCAGAGAGCATCGCTACACGGAAACATATATAGCCTTGCATTTAATGCCGATGAAATACAGACGGTTTCGAGATTTGTTTGAAACAGACACACTTATTAGGTATCTCCATAATATCGATGACACCACTTTTTCTAACCATCATAATAAAGGTGGGCATAAGCCTATTCACAAGTACTTTTTCCGTAATAGAGTAGTACCACCGTGGAATTCACTGCTAGCTGAAATATCAGAGGAGGAAAGAGACGATCCAACGAATAACTAACTAAACCTCTACTTCAGAGAAAGAATTCTTTAATTTGATTGTGTAAGCCATGCTATTTAAAACACCGATGATCATCATCATCATCATCGTCATCATCATTTTGATGATGGCATGCCGTCTAGCTTGCCGGTGATGGTGAGTGAAACAGTGAAGGGCACTAAGCGTGATTCTATCCACACACTCGCAAAGAAATTGTCACAAAAGCTGCGATACAATGTACTTTGATTCTTTGCCTTTGAAGGTTGTGACACAGAGACATTATTATGCGCTAATTGCAAATGGAGATTTTCCAACCAGAATTTCCATTGGCTCAAATGGTCAACTTTTCAAGTACGTTTGTCGACTCTACTGAGAACCAGAAATTTCTGGTGACACAAATAAGGCAAGGCTTGATATATTTAAGAGTTGTAAAATGTAATATCCAGTAATGATCAAAGCCATGTGATCAGCTACCTGATGTGCTTATAGAAGCTGTAGTTTAGGAATAGATGAATCCGATCTGTTGATCAAGTATATGACGTCACTATCATAATTGACAGAAATACTCATAAATCAAGAATAGTCCGTCAAGTGTGCGAATTGTATGTCTTTGATGGATTTACTATTTAATAAACATTCTGTTGAAGTTTTGAAACTAATTTAACTGGGTGCTGTTGCTTCGATAAGTCAGTTTTAAAATATGCATCAGCTTACCTATTGTTACCTTGATAATGGGAGTATGAGAATTCAGGGCTCAAAGTATATAGCTCCGCCTGAACACGCGTAAAGCGTCAGGTCAGCTTAGGTAGACATGGGCGGGGCATAAGTAGAAATAGGCGGAGCATAGCTTGAACAGGATCCCTCTGTTCTGTCTTAATTTAGAGATCACTGGAAAACTCATGAGCAATTTCTTAGTATACTGGGTCCAAAGTAATCTTTCAGCACGTGATCACATTAATTCTAAATTTGTTTATGAGAATCAAAATATTTGCTTAGTAAATGTCTAGGTCGGTTATCGAGCCAGTCATTTCAGTTGGAAATTTTCAAAAATAGTATTATCTTAGCCTGCATATGGACATTCCTCAAGCCTACTGCAGAGGCCGGTTTCGGAATAAAGAGGTTAAACCGTTTAAACGTCGAAATAGTTTCATCTTCAATAAAGCAAATGCAGTTAGTGGCTGTTAGGATTGCTTACTACAGATATGTGAAATGACCGCAAGAATTAGTACAGTTTTAGATCTAAGTGCATGCGAATGTATTGAGATCTATGAGAATGGAGGTATTGATATTGAGATCCAGGTTTATACCAGATTATGTGCTTCTAGCCTATACCAAAAGCCATTGTAGCAAGTTATTGCCTTGGATTTGGATGACATGAACGTCTTACCAAACCATCCATTCTCACTAATCATTACCACGGTCCTCGCCATTGATCACCACATCACAGCACCTCCTCATCATCACCATTCAGATCCGCACTCAATCACCACCCACCTAGCTATGCATTACCTCACAATTCACCTCCACACTGTAGTACCACCTTCCTAGCCATTCATTACCTCACCATTCACCTCCACACCGTAGTACCACCTTCCTAGCCATTCATTACCTCACCATTCACCTCCACACTGTAGTACCACCATCCTAGCCATTCATTACCTCACTGTCCACCTCCACACTGTAGCACCACCTTCCTAGCCATTCATTACCTTACCATTCACCTTCACAATGTAGCCCAACCCTCCTAGCCATTCATAACCTCACCATTTACCCCCACACTGTAGCACCACCCTCGTAGCTATTCATTACCTCACCATTCACCTCCACACTGTAGTACCACCTTCCTAGTCATTCATTACCTCACCATTCACCTCCACACTGTAGTATCGCCCTCCTAGCCATTCATTACCTCACTGTCCACCTCCACACTGTAGCACCACCTTCCTAGCCATTCATTACCTCACCATTCACCTCCACACTGTAGTACCACCTTCCTAGCCATTCATTACCTGACCATTCACCACCACACTGAAGTACCACCTTCCTAGCCATTCATTACCTCACCATTCACCTCCACACTGTAGTACCACCTTCCTAGCCATCCATTACCTCACCATTCACCACCACACTGTAGTACCACCTTCCTAGCCATTCATTACCTCACCATTCACCTCCACACTGTAGTACCACCTTCCTAGCCATCCATTACCTCACCATTCACCTCCACACTGTAGCACCACCTTCCTAGCCATTCATTACCTCACCATTCACCTCCACACTGTAGCACCACCTTCCTAGCCATTCATTACCTCACCATTCACCTCCACACTGTAGCACCACCTTCCTAGCCATTCATTACCTCACCATTCACCCCCACACTGTAGCACCACATTCCTAGCCATTCATTACCTCACCATTCACATCCACACTGTAGCACCACCTTCCTAGCCATTCATTACCTCACCATTCACCTCCACACTGTAGCACCACATCCCTAGCCATTCATTACCTCACCATTCACCGCCACACTGTAGCACAACCTCCCTAGCCATTCATTACCTCACCATTCACCTCCACACTGTAGCACCACCTTCCTAGCCATTCATTACCTCACCATTCACCCCCACACTGTAGCACCACATTCCTAGCCATTCATTACCTCACCATTCACCTCCACACTGTAGTACCACCTTCCTAGCCATTCATTACCTCACCATTCACCTCCACACTGCAGCACCATATTCCTAGCCATTCATTACCCCACCATTTACCTCTACACTGTAGCACCACCCTCCAAGCCATTCATTACCACACCATTCACCTCCTCACTGTAGCACCACATTCCTAGCCATTCATTACCTCACCATTCACGTCAACACTGTAGTATCGCCCTCCTAGCCATTCATTACCTCACCATTCACCTCCACACTGTAGTACCACCTTCCTAGCCATTCATTACCTCACCATTCACCTCCACACTGTAGCACCACCCTCCTAGCCATTCATTACCTCACCATTCACCTCCACACTGTAGTACCACCCTCCTAGCCATTCATTACCTCACCATTTACCTCCACACTGTAGCACCACCCTCCTAGCCATCCATTACCTCACCATTCACCTCCACACTGTAGCACCACCTTCCTAGCCATTCATTACCTCACCATTCACCGCCACACTGTAGCACAACCTCCCTAGCCATTCATTACCTCACCATTCACCTCCACACTGTAGCACCACCTTCCTAGCCATTCATTACCTCACCATTCACCCCCACACTGTAGCACCACATTCCTAGCCATTCATTACCTCACCATTCACATCCACACTGTAGTACCACCTTCCTAGCCATTCATTACCTCACCATTCACCTCCACACTGCAGCACCATATTCCTAGCCATTCATTACCCCACCATTTACCTCTACACTGTAGCACCACCCTCCAAGCCATTCATTACCACACCATTCACCTCCTCACTGTAGCACCACATTCCTAGCCATTCATTACCTCACCATTCACCTCCACACTGTAGCATCACCCTCCTAGCCATTCATTACCTCACCATTCACCTCCACACTGTAGGACCACCATCCTAGCCATTCATTACCTCACCATTCACCTCCACACTGTAGTACCACCCTCCTAGCCATTCATTACCTCACCATTTACCTCCTCACTGTAGCACCACATTCCTAGCCATTCATTACCTCACCATTCACCTCCACACTGTAGTACCACCCTCCTAGCCATTCATTACCTCACCATTCACCTCCTCACTGTAGCACCACATTCCTAGCCATTCATTACCTCACCATTCACCTCCACACTGTAGTACCACCTTCCTAGCCATTCATTACCTCACCATTCACCTCTACACTGTAGCACCACCCTACTAGCCATCCATTACCTCACCATTCACCTCCACACTGTAGCACCACCTTCCTAGCCATTCATTACCTTACCATTCACCTCCACACTGTAGCACCACCTTCCTAGCCATTCATTACCTCACCATTCACCGCCACACTGTAGCACAACCTCCCTAGCCATTCATTACCTCACCATTCACCTCCACACTGTAGCACCACCTTCCTAGCCATTCATTACCTCACCATTCACATCCACACTGTAGTACCACCTTCCTAGCCATTCATTACCTCACCATTCACCTCCACACTTCAGCACCATATTCCTAGCCATTCATTACCCCACCATTTACCTCTACACTGTAGCACCACCCTCCAAGCCATTCATTACCACAGCATTCACCTCCTCACTGTAGCACCACATTCCTAGCCATTCATTACCTCACCATTCACCTCCACACTGTAGCACCACCTTCCTAGCCATTCATTACCTCACCATTCACCTCCACACTGCAGCACCATATTCCTAGCCATTCATTACCCCACCATTACCCTCCACACTGCAGCACCATATTCCTAGCCATTCATTACCCCCACCATTTACCTCTACACTGTAGCACCACCCTCCAAGCCATTCATTACCACACCATTCACCTCCTCACTGTAGCACCACATTCCTAGCCATTCATTACCTCACCATTCACCTCCACACTGTAGCACCACATTCCTAGCCATTCATTACCTCACCATTCACCTCCACACTGTAGCACCACATTCCTAGCCATTCATTACCTCACCATTCACCTCCACACTGTAGTACCACCCTCCTAGCCATTCATTACCTCACCATTCACCTCCACACTGTAGCACCACATTCCTAGCCATTCATTACCTCACCATTCACCTCCACACTGTAGCACCACATTCCTAGCCATTCATTACCTCACCATTCACCTCCACACTGTAGTACCACCCTCCTAGCCATTCATTACCTCACCATTCACCTCCTCACTGTAGCACCACATTCCTAGCCATTCATTACCTCACCATTCACCTCCACACTGTAGCACCACATTCCTAGCCATTCATTACCTCACCATTCACCTCCACACTGTAGTACCACCCTCCTAGCCATTCATTACCTCACCATTTACCTCCTCACTGTAGCACCACATTCCTAGCCATTCATTACCTCACCATTCACCTCCACACTGTAGTACCACCCTCCTAGCCATTCATTACCTCACCATTCACCTCCTCACTGTAGCACCACATTCCTAGCCATTCATTACCTCACCATTCACCTCCACACTGTAGCACCACATTCCTAGCCATTCATTACCTCACCATTCACCTCCACACTGTAGTACCACCCTCCTAGCCATTCATTACCTCACCATTTACCTCCTCACTGTAGCACCACATTCCTAGCCATTCATTCATTACCTCACCATTCACCTCCACACTGTAGTACCACCCTCCTAGCCATTCATTACCTCACCATTCACCTCCTCACTGTAGCACCACATTCCTAGCCATTCATTACCTCACCATTCACCTCCACACTGTAGTACCACCTTCCTAGCCATTCATTACCTCACCATTCACCTCCACACTGTAGCACCACCCTCCTAGCCATCCATTACCTCACCATTCACCTCCACACTGCAGCACCATATTCCTAGCCATTCATTACCCCCACCATTTACCTCTACACTGTAGCACCACCTTCCTAGCCATTCATTACCTTAGCATTCACCTCCACACTGTAGCACCACCTTCCTAGCCATTCATTACCTCACCATTCACCGCCACACTGTAGCACAACCTCCCTAGCCATTCATTACCTCACCATTCACCTCCACACTGTAGCACCACCTTCCTAGCCATTCATTACCTCACCATTCACATCCACACTGTAGTACCACCTTCCTAGCCATTCATTACCTCACCATTCACCTCCACACTGCAGCACCATATTCCTAGCCATTCATTACCCCACCATTTACCTCTACACTGTAGCACACCCTCCAAGCCATTCATTACCACACCATTCACCTCCTCACTGTAGCAGCACATTCCTAGCCATTCATTACCTCACCATTCACCTCCACACTGTGGCATCACCCTCCTAGCCATTCATTACCTCACCATTCACCTCCACACTGTAGCACCACCCTCCTAGCCATTCATTACCTCACCATTCACCTCCACACTGTAGTACCACCTTCCTAGCCATTCATTACCTCACCATTCACCTCCTCACTGTAGCACCACCTTCCTAGCCATTCATTACCTCACCATTCACCTCCACACTGCAGCACCATATTCCTAGCCATTCATTACCCCACCATTACCCTCCACACTGCAGCACCATATTCCTAGCCATTCATTACCCCCACCATTTACCTCTACACTGTAGCACCACCCTCCAAGCCATTCATTACCACACCATTCACCTCCTCACTGTAGCACCACATTCCTAGCCATTCATTACCTCACCATTCACCTCCACACTGTAGCATCACCCTCCTAGCCATTCATTACCTCACCATTCACCTCCACACTGTAGCACCACCCTCCTAGCCATTCATTACCTCACCATTCACCTCCACACTGTAGTACCACCTTCCTAGCCATTCATTACCTCACCATTCACCTCCTCACTGTAGCACCACCTTCCTAGCCATTCATTACCTCACCATTCACCTCCACACTGCAGCACCATATTCCTAGCCATTCATTACCCCACCATTACCCTCCACACTGCAGCACCATATTCCTAGCCATTCATTACCCCCACCATTTACCTCTACACTGTAGCACCACCCTCCAAGCCATTCATTACCACACCATTCACCTCCTCACTGTAGCACCACATTCCTAGCCATTCATTACCTCACCATTCACCTCCACACTGTAGCACCACATTCCTAGCCATTCATTACCTCACCATTCACCTCCACACTGTAGCACCACATTCCTAGCCATTCATTACCTCACCATTCACCTCCACACTGTAGTACCACCCTCCTAGCCATTCATTACCTCACCATTTACCTCCTCACTGTAGCACCACATTCCTAGCCATTCATTACCTCACCATTCACCTCCACACTGTAGTACCACCCTCCTAGCCATTCATTACCTCACCATTCACCTCCTCACTGTAGCACCACATTCCTAGCCATTCATTACCTCACCATTCACCTCCACACTGTAGTACCACCTTCCTAGCCATTCATTACCTCACCATTCACCTCCACACTGTAGCACCACCCTCCTAGCCATCCATTACCTCACCATTCACCGCCACACTGCAGCACCATATTCCTAGCCATTCATTACCCCCACCATTTACCTCTACACTGTAGCACCACCTTCGTAGCCTTTCATTACCTTACCATTCACCTTCACAATGTAGCCCAACCCTCCTAGCCATTCATAACCTCACCATTTACCCCCACACTGTAGCACCACCCTCGTAGCTATTCATTACCTCACCATTCACCTCCACACTGTAGTACCACCTTCCTAGTCATTCATTACCTCACCATTCACCTCCACACTGTAGTATCGCCCTCCTAGCCATTCATTACCTCACTGTCCACCTCCACACTGTAGCACCATCTTCCTAGCCATTCATTACCTGACCATTCACCTCCACACTGTAGTACCACCTTCCTAGCCATTCATTACCTCACCATTCACCTCCACACTGTAGTACCACCTTCCTAGCCATTCATTACCTCACCATTCACCTCCACACTGTAGCACCACCCTCCTAGCCATCCATTACCTCACCATTCACCTCCACACTGCAGCACCATATTCCTAGCCATTCATTACCCCACCATTTACCTCTACACTGTAGCACCACCCTCCAAGCCATTCATTACCACACCATTCACCTCCTCACTGTAGCACCACATTCCTAGCCATTCATTACCTCACCATTCACCTCCACACTGTAGCATCACCCTCCTAGCCATTCATTACCTCACCATTCACCTCCACACTGCAGCACCATATTCCTAGCCATTCATTACCCCCACCATTTACCTCTACACTGTAGCACCACCCTCCAAGCCATTCATTACCACACCATTCACCTCCTCACTGTAGCACCACATTCCTAGCCATTCATTACCTCACCATTCACCTCCACACTGTAGCACCACATTCCTAGCCATTCATTACCTCACCATTCACCTCCACACTGTAGCACCACATTCCTAGCCATTCATTACCTCACCATTCACCTCCACACTGTAGTACCACCCTCCTAGCCATTCATTACCCCACCATTCACCTCCACACTGTAGCACCATATTCCTAGCCATTCATTACCCCCACCATTTACCTCTACACTGTAGCACCATATTCCTAGCCATTCATTACCCCACCATTTACCTCCACACTGCAGCACCACCTTCCTAGCCATTCATTACCTCACCATTCACCTCCACACTGTAGCACCACATTCCTAGTCATTCATTACATCACCATTCACCTCCACACTGTAGTACCACCCTCCTAGCCATTCATTACCTCACCATTCACCTCCTCACTGTGGCACCACATTCCTAGCCATTCATTACCTCACCATTCACCTCCACACTGTAGTACCACCTTCCTAGCCATTCATTACCTCACCATTCACCTCCACACTGTAGCACCACCCTCCTAGCCATCCATTACCTCACCATTCACCTCCACACTGTAGTACCACCTTCCTAGCCATTCATTACCTCACCATTCACCTCCACACTGTAGTACCACCTTCCTAGCCATTCATTACCTCACCATTCACCTCCACACTGTAGTACCACCTTCCTAGCCATTCATTACCTCACCATTCACCTCCACACTGTAGCACCACATTCCTAGCCATTCATTACCTCACCATTCACCTCCACACTGTAGTACCATCTTCCTAGCCATTCATTACCTCACCATTCACCTCCACACTGTAGTACCACCTTCCTAGCCATTCATTACCTCACCATTCACCTCCACACTGCAGCACCATATTCCTAGCCATTCATTACCCCACCATTTACCTCTACACTGTAGCACCACCCTCCTAGCCATTCATTACCACACCATTCACCTCCTGACTGTAGCGCAGCCACCCATCCTAACCATCCATTAGCACATTATAGCCCCGCCCCTCCTCACCAAGCGTTAGCACGCTGTATCACCACTCTAATCAGCACACTGTATATCACCACCCCTTCACCATTTATCGCCTCCTCATCCATCCTCAATTTTTTCAGCACGGCCGGGACACTGTATCACCTCACTAGCCTCCTCATATCGTCCGAGTGTGGCTCAACGTAGTTCCCCAGTGCGTGCGTATTAATAACAAGGTTACTTGTGATTGGATGAAGCATTTCGCGTTTTATTTAGAAACATTACAATATCATATTAGAGCAAATAAATTCGGTGCCAAAATTGCAATTTATCAGATCTATATAGAGAGAAATACCGTACAACTCATAAATAAGTTACACATTTGCAAAACAAAACAATTTTGAACACAATGTAAGAACTGTTCTGTTGAATATTTTTAACATAATTTATATGTCTTCCAATCCAATTATGTTCAAAATTTTCCACAATGGATTTCTGTTTTGAAAACAAACACTAAGATATTTCTGAGCTGTACTGTATTAGATTTATTATTTCTATATTTATGTGACAAATGTCGTCAATTATTTTCATCAAATAAACTGTAGGCGTTAAATCGTGCAACGTTTTTCAGTTACAATTTGAACGGTGAATATGGCCTTAAACAGCAGCGGCTTTCACTCCACTTATTTATGGACATCCATTACGCTCTATGTACGCTGACAGCTAGGTTATTATTGAGAGTTCGCAGGATGTCTGGATTCTAATCAGCGATGATAGATGAATAATTATCCCACAACCATTGTTAAAACTAAATATACAAATAATACAATGACTTTGTACACATTAGCACCAAGGCCATAGAGATGTCTTTAAGTTGAGGTAGGGCGGGGGTTGGGGGATATGCGAAAGCCGAACCCTGGGTCTCCCAAGAAAAGGTTGAATTCTAGATACATCTGGGCATCCGGAGACAAGTAAGAACACTCAGTTCGTTGTTAAATGATGAACTTTGTAAGTTTTACCCATTGTCTACAACTATGATGACCTACAACGCTCTACATAGCCTACACTAGCCAGCTCAATAATGTCATTTACAGTCAGACCACGGCACAATATAATTTAATCCGTGTTGGATTAAACTAGCTATTTTGTTCTAGGCCAGAGTAGCCTATCAACATACTGCCTATCGTACTAACATACACACACTCACATAGCTACGCTCGATACGAGAACGTAGTGGGAGGGCGAGGATCGTGCAATAGGACGATGCATACTGCCATTAATCATTAACGCAGAAAACACAGTTCGCAATACATGACGCATTGCAGTTTGGTTGGCAGTACGTTTTCATTTGGAAAGGTTTTCTAAAATGAATGAGATCTCTCGTCGATATTAGCAAATGCTATTGGTTTAATGATCGAACTACTTCTCCTGACAATGGTCCGAATAATGGCAGTTGCAGCCGCCCCCACCCCTCCCCCACCCCATCCACCCCCTCCCACCCCACCCACCCCAACCCCTCTAAGTACTGTTATGTGGATCACTTCAACCCGATAGCAACGTTTTAGCAGCTAACTGGCTACCAATTGGTGAATACGCTTCCTTACAGCCAAACGCAAGCTGATGTGCTTAAAAGATGTGACTACGCACTAAATGCAATCAGTCTGAAAAATTTCCCATTAGAAAGGTAGTTGAGTGTCAACATCGCAAATGTTTTAAGCTGGAACATTGAGCTTTGCAGCAAGTCATACAGAACTTTAGGAATGTTGCGGTGAAATTTATCATTCTGTTCATAAGAAATCAGACTTCAGGCATGCATGAACCTGCTCAGAACATTTATGTATTATACAAGGATAGTTTGAGCTCCTCATCAAATAACTCAACTAGTAAATGTGCGGAACCGTGCAGCTAGGATATATTACCTCAACCTATAGCTACACACCAGTCAGTATGACAAATATAATGCACAACTTAAGAGGTCCATCATTGATGGACAGATGGACACAAAGCCGACTTTTTCTGAATGAGCAAAATACCATTACATAGTCTACAGACACCAATTGGAAAAAAGAAAATCAAAAACATGAACAAGAGCGACTTCAACCAAATTTATGCTAGAACCGAAATCTTTAAATTCAGCAACTCCTACTAGTAGATTTATAGAATTAAACAAGGGAAACACCATACCCAATGTATAGCTACGTGACGAATGCGCGGTGAAATAATGTCCTTGGAATGTACAAGCATAACTAACAAGAACACGATGCAGCCTCTCGCACAAACAACTCCTGATCGTTTCCTTGCATTGATCCGACCTGTCACTAAAACACTGACGTCATAATCAATTACATCTCTTGTTAGCTAACGTTACAATCAACATAACGTAGCTCCGTCACGAGAATAGAAAAGTCCGTCAGGAAAGTGTACGAATTGTATTTGATGAACTCCCAATTTAATAAACGTTCTGGTGTATACTTATAAACTTATTTGACTGGGAGCTGCTGCTCAAATCAAATTATGTTCACAAAATTGAAAAGCTAACCTGTATCGATATCATGAAATTTAGATTCTGGGAATTCAGGTTTCAAAGTTAAAATACATTCCAACACGCGTAAAAAGTGGGCTTAGCTTAGTTAGGGATGGACAGGCCATAGCTAGGGATGGACAGGTCATAGCTAGGGATGAACAGGTCGTAGCTAGGGATGGACAGGTTGTAGCTAGGGATGGACAGGTCATAGCTATGGATGGACAGGTCGTAGCTAGGGATGAACAGGTCACAGCTAGGTATGGACAGGTCATAGCTAGGGATGGACAGATCGTAGCTAAGGATGGACAGGTCGTAGCTAGGGATGGACAGGTCGTAGCTAGGGATGGACAGGTCATAGCTAGGGATGGACAGGTCGTAGCTAGGGATGGACAGGTCGTAGCTAGGGATGGACAGGTCGTAGCTAGGGATGGACAGGTCATAGCTAGGGATGGACCGGTCGTAGCTAGGGATGGACAGGTCATAGCTAGGGATGGACAGGTCATAGCTAGGGATGGGCAGGTCGTAGCTAGGGATGGACAGGTCGTAGCTAGGGATGGACAGGTCGTAGCTAGGGATGGACAGGTCATAGCTATGGACAGGTCGTAGCTAGGGATGGACAGGTCATAGCTAGGGATGAACAGGTCGTAGCTAGGGATGGACAGGTCGTAGCTAGGGATGGACAGGTCATAGCTAGGGATGGACAGGTCGTAGCTAGGGATGAACAGGTCATAGCTAGGGATGGACAGGTCGTAGCTAGGGATGGACAGGTCGTACCTAGGGATGGACAGGTCGTAGCTAGGGATGGACAGGTCATAGCTAGGGATGGACAGGTCGTAGCTAGGGATGGACAGGCCATAGCTAGGGATGGACAGGTCGTAGCTAGGGATGGACAGGCCATAGCTAGGGATGGACAGGTCATAGCTAGGGATGGACAGGTCATAGCTAGGGATGGACAGGTCGTAGCTAGGGATGGACAGGTCGTAGCTAGGGATGGACAGGTCGTAGCTAGGGATGGACAGGTCATAGCTAGGGATGGACAGGCCGTAGCTAGGGATGGACAGGTCGTAGCTAGGGATGAACAGGTCATAGCTAGGGATGGACAGGTCATAGCTAGGGATGGACGGGTCGTAGCTAGGGATGGACAGGTCGTAGCTAGGGATGGACAGGTCGTAGCTAGGGATGGACAGGTCGTAGCTAGGGATGGACAGGCCATAGCTATACATGGGCTTAGCTTAGCTAGGGATGGACATGCCATAGCTATACATGGATTTAGCTTAGCTATGGATAGGCAGGCCATAGCTATACATGGGCTTAGCTTAGCTAGGGATGCACAGGCCATAGCTATACATGGGCTTAGCTTAGCTAGGGATTCACAGGCCATAGCTATGCATGGGCTTAGCTTAGCTAGGATGGACGGGCCATAGCTATACATGGGCTTAGCTTAGCTAGGGATTGACGGGCCATAGCTATACATGGGTTTGGCTTAGCTAGGGATGGACGGACCATAGCTATTCATGGGCTTAGCTTAGCTAGGGATGGAGCTGTTGCCACACGGCACTAGTTTCAAAATACTCAACAAATTAAAAATGCTCTTTAAATTGGAAATTCACTAAAGTTTTAGAATTAAGATGATTACTGCAGGCTCTTTGCCACTCTCCTGGTGGAATTTTTCATTGCGACATGAGATAATAAGTGACGTATTTTGATTATGACGTCAGACACTTGAGTGACAGATCGGGTTCCTCTATTGGATAATGAAAGCTTAAAACATTGCCATGTCGAATCTGGTGATGGTGTTATAAAGTCGTGATGATATGGGAACTGGCTAAGATATTATTTTGACTATGCATGTCGTTGGCAAAATCTGATCAAAACTATAGTATATTGGCTGTAAGCGTATGATAGGCCTAGCATAAGAGCCGACTCATGTCATCTCAAACCTTATAATTCAAGTTGCTAGCAAGTTGTTACACTAAATAAATAAATTTCAATTTTCTCATAAAAATGTATATTTGCAGAAAAAGAGACTACTTTGTTAATTGACTATTAGGATGGCGAGCACTGATATCGAGCCAGTCATTCGAGTGGAAATTAAAAAATGAGTGTTCTCTTGTTCTGCAAATGGAGATTTCTCAAGGCCATGGCAGAAGCCAATGTTTGGGGAGGCTGAGTATTAAATGGTCAAGAATATGCTTTTGACTGGACTATATACGTGATTATGCTACAGAGGGGCTGCGACTTGTCTTATTAAAGCATATATATATAAACTGGGAAAATGCAGTTCTGATGAGAGTTTATGTGCAAGGAAAGACTAGGTGGAATAGCGTTAGCGAAGGTGGAGTAAATGCCCCTAGATACTGTTCTACGTAAGCTTACTTTTCCGATGGACAGTTTCTGCCATCGGGAATGTCACTTCTACAGCGCAGATCAACATAACTAATCACATTTAGAAAAGAAAATAATCTGATATACACGATTGTTTTCTCTTACACTACATGTGTCCAATCAGCATATAGGAAACCCTATATTACCATTTGTCAAACCGTCACCGTAGCGGATCCATTTACACCACTAACAAACATCATGATCCGAGGCACGCCAGATCAGTAGGAATCCACGCACATGACATCCTGCCCCTATTACGTGCCTCGGTTATATTGTCTGCTATGCCTATGTTGAGGATGTTGTAAGCTATAGAGTGGTCAGAGTAGTATTAAAACTATTCATATCGGCTGTTGTAGTCCCAAATATCTGCGCGCCTGTCGTTCTATTATTGATAGCGAAGATCGGCGGAAGAACATCAAATTTGAAGTAAGCCATGCCCCATGTGTTCATTGCCACGGTGAGAATCAGTACACAGAAGACGTTCAGCATGAAGCCAGCACCGGCCTGGGGAAAAACAACAGCATTGAAATTAGCATGGAGAATAGGAATGCTATTTATTGAATGGGCACAAGATTGACCACCAGAGTCAGAGTTAGTCTCCAAAGGAAATGTCGCTTGTAGCCAATGAACGATGATTCTTTATGATAGAACACAGAATATTTTATTCCGGATACTCGTTTTAAAAGCAGCTCAATTCAGACGATAACTAGCATCGTTAAGTAGTGTGCACGTTAAGATGCAATGTTGCTTGGATGTGTCAGTGCCACAAGGAAGAATGGCCGGCTGTATTCTGCATAGCGTATGTTTTCCATGAGTCAACCTGTGATATATTCACATGTTTCATTCGCCTTATGTATAAAGTATTGTATATTCATCTAAAACCAATAACACATCTGCAAATAGCGCGACGGTAATCATGGAAAATGTGCTTAGACATTGAACATTATTGTGTCATTGTTAACTCTTATCACTCTGATGTTAAAATTTTTAATTTTCAAATTAAATTAAATGACGAACTGGTGCTCATTTTAAACAAATTTGGTGGAAGATGGTGCTGTCGTAGACGGTGACTTATGATGCAGCCGAGCTGCTCTGTTCGTACATACCATATCAGTGACCTTGAGATAGCCATGAGCGAAAACAATAGCGTTAGGCGGCGTGGACACTGGCAACATGAATGCGAATGACGTGGCTATACAGGCTGATGACATTAGATACAGCGGATTCACACCAATTATAATAGCCTGCCAAGAGAAATCAACAACTTCACTTTCATTAATCATTATTTACTTACAAATTAGGATATTAATTAAATTAATATATTTTTACGTTTTCATGTCATCAGTATTACTTAATTTTCGGCATATTTGGCATCATTTTCATTGTTATCACAGTCGATGTTAAAAGAGGAATCTTAAAGCAGTTTGTAAATTGTTGTTGCGTAGATGTAGCCGCGTGGTCTGGCAATCAGATAGCATACCTTTCCCAGACAGAACTCCGACAAATGATATCATTTTCTCGAACAGAACTCCGACAAATGATATCAATTTTCTCAGACAGAACTCTGACACATGATATCACTTTCTAACAAAACTCTCGCAAATGGTGCCATTCAAATCAGAAATCGGATCCTTGAATTCTATTTGCAGACCAAGAGGTTATTTTTAAATATTTTTCACTGGAATGACTGACTCGGTTACCTTAAAAAATAGTCTTAAATATACGTTTTTCAAGACCACTGCATGAGCAGTGTATTGATTCTGTCACCGGGTTCATTATTAAAGACAACTGTAGGCTAATGTGTGACAATAATTTTAATCTCAATTACAACGCAACGAATATTTTGTTTGATATTAAAGCAGATTTCCACTGTCTTGGTTATTATTATTATTATTATTATTATTATTATTATTATTATTATTATTATTATTATTATTATTATTATTAACAGTCTCACCAAGTTGGACAGGATTGGCATAAGTATGGTGGCAGTAGCAATATTACTCGTCACGCCAGTCACAGCCGTCACGATGAACGCTATTACCATGTTCATCAACCATGGGTCTAGCGTACTTAGCCCAATCAGCCCCTCTCCAACCCATGCCGACAGACCGGATTTCTGCGAAGTTCAATCATGAAAGAAAGAAAAATAAGAAAAGTCATTCATTACATTACACATGCGTGCTAACAACAATCTTGGGTGTATTAAAGCGCCGGCTTGGTGGTATCAAAACATGATCAAGTGCTATAGATGGTCGTCTCCCAATACAGGTATTGTACGATACTTTGATGATGATATATTGTTGTTTCGCGGTTCCATTAAAACATCTTGTGGGCTTCAATAGGATTTTCTAGTTACATCTTAAAGCTATAGAAGCGGCCACCTCTCTATAAGCACCACGTATTAATGTTTTTTTGGTTGAACATTTAACCCTTTAACCCTCAAATTTATCTAAGAAAATTTCAATTTCTTCATAGATGTCCATTTGCAGAGCAAGAGAAAGATTTTTTTTGGAAAATTTATCACTGAAATGACTGGCTCGTTTATCGAGTCAGTCATCCCAGTGATAAATTTTCAAAAATAGTCTTCCCATGGTCTGTAAATGGACATTTCTCATAACCACTGCAGAGGCCACTTTTGGCTGATATGAGTGTTAAAGAGGTGAACATCATTTGACTACATGCAGTATATAATTATATTGCCTTGTGAATTCACATTTGCACAAGAACGAATCAGAATCAGCATTATATTATCTATGTACTATCATTGGCTGTAAACCTTGCTGGAGAGCCCGTATGTTGCAGGACTCTACTATGATTTACTGATGAACGGATCTTTCGTATCAAGCTATATTAGCTCCATCACATGTTTGTGCGAAAACATCAATTTATAAGTATTTATGCAGCAACAGTTAACCGTCCAAACAGGCTCAATGCAAATGAACCTTCCATTTTAGCTATGCCCCGCCCATCTCTATCTAAGCTCCACCCACACCATGTCCGTCTTGAGATCAATCGATCTTTGAACTTCCTGACCATTAATTTCCAGAGAACTATACATGTAAGCTATGGCAGCAACAGCGCCCAGTCAACTTAGTTTCAAAATATTCAACAGAATGTTTATTAAATAGCAATTCATATAACGTGTCGGACTATTAAGCGTTAGAGACGGGCTCAATCGACTCATTCATGACGTCATGATTATGACGTCAGCATTCACGTCGCGTAGATGATTATGACGTCATATGATTGAGTCAGGAAATGGATTCATCGATTATTAGGAATGTACATATCCTAGATCGTATGATTGATGCTGAGTATTCAATCGCATTGAGGATAGACAATCCATACAAGAGGGTTAATTTCACGAGACACTGTTGATATTTACATGTACCTGACAAGCATCAGCAACAGCGAAGCCTCCGCCAAAGAGAAGAATTACTCCCCATGGAAGCTTCGTAGTGACCGTCTCCCAGTCTAATATAGGAGTATATGGAGTAGGTGGAGTGTCTAAATAAACAAACGAATGAATGAATGAATGAATGAATGAATGAATGAATGAATGAATGAATGAATGAATGAATGAATGAATGAATGAATGAATGCATGAATGAATGGTTCATGCATGAATGAATGAATGAATGAATAAATGAACGAACGCGCGAATGAGCGAACGAACGAACAGACGGACGGATGGATGCATGCATGCATGTATGCATGCATGCATGCATGCATGCATGAACGAACGAATGAACGAATGAATGAATGAATGAATGAATCTACGGATGAATGAATGGCCTTTTGTAGTATGATGAAATCATCTGCGAACCTGTGGTAATTATTGTGACTCTGAGATGTCTCTTAGAAGATAAGGCTGCCATGGCGACCAAAGGAAGGGCAACCACAGATGATGCTTCTGCTCAAAATCTAGCAGGTCAATCAATACTGTACTTGTATCCCAGAATTTCAAGCAAACCATGCAAATAATATAACGATGGCTAGATAATTAAACTAGCATCTGGCCCTTTATTTGTTTAACATGTACATAAACTTTGCAGAAAGAAACGAATAATCCAAAATTTATTCAAAATCTTTCTTACATGATTTTATGAGAACTTTAAATAAATGATTCGTGTACCAATGTACGGAATCCCGCGTCATACAATGGTGTGCGCGCACCTGTAAGCACACACACACGCACGACCGCACGCACACCCGCACACCCGCCCGCCCGCCCGCCCGCCCGCACGCACGCACGCACTCACGCACGCACGCACGCACGCACGCACACATCGGTGTGCCTATGTGCATGTGTGCATGCGTGCGTGCGTGTGTGCATGCGTGCGCGCAGCATGTGAGAATGTATACCATACGTGCACATCTACGTGTACGCATACTACTACCTTTGTAAGCAGACAATCGACAGCATAGAATTCTGGGTGGATTAATGGGCAGAACAAACAGTATCACAGAGACCAACACAGCCGCAGCCGAGTCCTTCACAAACCTGGAATAAGGTGAGAGTAAAAGACATGGAACTTTAGGAGAAAATCATCTAATATATTGTAGCGTAACAGGCTGTGAGACCATCCTAATATTCTTCTTGTTACTCAGTGCGGTGGGTCAGCCACTGGAACCTGTCAAATGGTGCTATCCTCTTAGCATCATTCTCTTGGGTAGCGGGTTTTTTTCACAGGCTCAGAGCCATGCCATTCTTCAATCCACCCCCCCCCCCCCACCCCACCCCTCCCACCCTCACCCCGTCTTCCACCAAATGTCTGTCAAAACGGGCTATCCCCGGTTATATGCACTATTGTTAATACGGTAGCCTGTGTACTGGCATTCATATTTCGTGACGATAATACCTACTCGCCTATATCACGACTGCGCCTAAACCTACTCAATTCACAATCACTACAGGCTAACTGAATGGCACCGGAGTTGGTGTATCTGCAGGCTTTTCTATTATTGCAATAAATACAGACTCGGGAAATCCCGCTAATACTTAACTTTGTCAAATCGACGGCCATACATTAAAGGAATCACCATCCCAAGAGCTAGTGCAAGAACAAATGCTTACATTTTGAGTGAGAAAATCCTCTAGACCAATTACTGACTATTAAACTTACCCTTCTTTAAATATGTTTGCCCAGCCTGGTATAAAAACAGGCTTTCGTGTAAGCCAGAGAACGGCGAGTGATATAGTAACAATCAACACCTCGACCTCAGCAAAACTGCGAATGAAATAATCATGATATCAGAGTTACAGACGTTCTATGCCGAAAATCACGTTATCTAAATATCAGACCAAACGCACAGTGGGCGAATATGTTGAAACTAATTTATTCGAAGCAGCATTAACGCCGGCTCCTCCGCCGCCGCCGCCGCCGCCGCCGCCGCCAACGACGACGAAGAGACTCAGAAGAAGAAGAAGAAGAAGAAGAAGACTTTTCAAGTTACTTTATTACGATTCACGTGCCATTAAAACATATCACAAATTCATATATCACAGTCAATCAATGTAATATTAGGTCAATAATAAAATAAAATAAGCGGATTGATATCACATAAAAAATTTAAAATATGATTCAAAATACAGTGTTTCATGTAAGAGGCATTAATAACAGCTATATTCCATAAAAAATAAGTGCGTTGTTTTCAACATGACAAATAAACTTGTTGACACCCCAAAAGTTTTTAAAAATTTCCAAAGAATCTATGTTCAAATGATGTTGAAACTCAATATGTATACGTGATCGTAATCTATAGATATACATTGACGAAGCGGGTCTGTCTGATGAATTTCATCTAAGAGGCGTTGTCTGGTTACATACGTTGCCATTTTAGCAGTCGCTATAATCCAATTGCTGAGACGATGACGTATTTTACGCTCGCATTTAGCAGAGCATTTCGGACAATGCATACCTTTTATATAGTCATTCATTGTAAAGGTTTCGCTCTCCTGCAATTGCAAAACCGTTCTTCTAACAGTTAAAAGCAAAGGTTGAAGGCGTGGACACGCTAAAACATATGAGTTATATCTTCCCGCTCACCACAATAAGGGCAGTTATCGTCAGGGCGGTAACCAACACGATAAAGAAATACTCCTGTGTTTAACGCATTATGCATAACTTTCCAGGACAAATCACCTTCATAACTCGTACATGGATATTCATAAAAACAGGAACAATTCTCTAGCGACGTAATATCTAAAGATAACACATCTACCCATATACTATTATTAGGGTTATGTAAGCTATACGAATAACAATGCAGCAATGAGAGTTTATAAATGTCTTTCTTACAAATAGTGGGAAGAGACACACAATATTCGAAGGCATCGCTCATACAGGAAAGTTCGATTTGGTATACAGACCTAGGAATGTCATCAAGACGTTTTAATAAGTCATTCCATTCAGACGGAAAACTATTCAATAATTCGTTAAGATTATTTTGGAGAATCCTTTTAGACCGATTGCAAATTTTTTGACACAGCTCATCAATTGGAAGCATGTGATCACTAACGACAATATCGCCAACAGTAGTGACATTAGCGTGTATAAAATCATGCAGTAAGTAGGAAAGCCCTGTCACAGAATTTCTTATCAGTGGATTGAGGAAAAGTGGCTCGTTTAGAACATCAGCTTTACACACTGGTTGTGATGTTCTCAACACGTTGAATGTAAACCAAGCGTTTAACAAACTTTTATAGAACAATGGAATATCGTGAATATTATTAATATCTAAGTATGTATAAAATAACTGATGATCATAATTTAAACTATAAACATGTTTTAAAAAGTAACTAGAAACTTGAAACAAGAATGGCACGAATAAATATTTAAAAACGATTGTACATAATCAATACGAAATGCACGTAACCGAGATTGTAAATGCACTAATCCTTGTCCACCATATTCTAAAGGCAGAAACAGTTGTTCTTTAACCAGCCAATGTTTTCCCGCCAATACAAAATTAGTTAGTCGCTTTTGAATTGTATGTACAATACCAGCCGGTGGGTCAATAATAGTAAATCTATGCCAAAGCTTAGAGGCAGCCAATAAATTCGCAATAATAATACGACCTCTAAAAGACAAAGCTCTTGACAATGTCAACCAACTTGCAAGCTTATTATTAACATCAGCCTTTAAGGTATCCCAATTACGATTATTGTAGTCTGGTGAATTCCCGCTGAAAATTCCAAGAATTTTTAGGCCCTCGTTATTCCAGGTAATCCCCAATGGAGTATCCGTGCGATCCTTCCAAGGACCCACCCAGAGACCCCCAGTTTTTTTCAAATTAACTTTGGCATCGGACGCAGCTTCATATACTTTAAGCCAATTATGTAGCACAGTGAAGTCTTTATCACTGGTAGCGAAAGCTGTCAAATCATCAGCATAAGCTGAACAAACAACTTTTTCATCGGCAGTATTAGGCACTGCTATTCCTTTTAGGCCTTCAGTAGGATGTAAAGAAAAAGAAGAAGAAGAAGAAGAAGAAGAAGAAGAAGAGGAAGAAGAAGAAGAAGAAGACGAGGAGGAGGAGGAGGAGGAGGGGGGGGGAAGAAGAAGTAGAAGACTAGGGATGGAAGGGGTGGGTGTGGATAGATGCTGACTCACGAGTGGTCTCGCTATTTGGCCTTTAAATATTAATCTCAAAGCTTTCATAAGCAGTCGCAATATGCAGTAGTGTACCACCTCTGATATTTCTACCATGCTGTATTCTCCGAGTTATGACACAAATAAATATTCCGGACCGGTATCCACATAGTGACTCTGTGACATTCATAATTGACCCTTTGTCCCGACCCTCATTTTGTTGATAAATGCGCAAACTTTCGTGATTTTACATTCTGGCATTCAGGTGCAGGAGACAGACAGACAAACAGACGGACGGTCGGACTGAGGGGCGGACAGACAGACAGACAGACAGACAGACAGACAGACAGACAGACAGACAGACAGACAGACAGACAGACAGACAGACAGACATACAGACAGACAGGCAGGCAGGCAGGCATGCAGGCAGGCAGGCAGGCAGGCAGGCAGGCAGGCAGGCAGGCAGGCAGGCAGGCCAATCACAATTCAAACGACGACGACGACGACGACGACGACGACGACGACGACGACGACGACGACGACGACGACGACGACGACGACGACAGGGCCACAACCGCAACGATAAGACCTTTTGAGTACTTACGACATTTTTCCGAGTTTCACATATTCTCTATGCAGGATTATCCTCACAGCTCGTGCTCGCTCCGGGCTCAAGTGTGCCCAGCATCTAGAATACAAGCATACGATCAGCATCTGCTTAGCTCCTACTGAAACCATGACAACACCGATAGAGTCCACCATTCAATAAGATCTACCACAGTCACACCTTGTGTGTGCCATACGTAGAACAATATCGCTGATTGCAAAACACCAGTGGTCGTCTCGTCGCACACATTAGTTCTCAATAAAATGTTATTTAGGACCACAGACATTCCTTTACCACCTCCTTACTGGACCCGTCCTGTGACCTAAAGAAGGTAGCAGGTCTCCTTAGCTACTTTAACTGTATTCAATCAAATCACAGTAGGCCATAACCTGTGAGACATTGGCTCAAAAAGCTTTCCACACAGAATTGATCTACTTTGTTAGTCAATAGGTGAGTTTTTAAACAGATACATTGTCACCGCAACAGCTATTCGTAGATTCGTCCTTTTTATTTTTAGTTGCGACCCACGACTAGTATTTAAGCTGGTCAGTCAGTCGGTCAAATTGTCTACTGGTCACTCAGGCGGTCAACTTGTCTACATTTCTGACAAACGTGCCTAGATCACAACGATAGCGTGTTACACTTGCTCAGATAGACCCTCACTCAGCTATGCCCGTCCATTTGTGGGCGTGTTGAATAAACCTCGGGAATTTTGAGGAATTTTGTGACTCCCAGCATTTCTAAATTGGAGGTGCTTGGCTAGTTCTGGTTCCTTCACCGCGAGTGAGGCCCGAGGGAGGGCATTCCCACGGCAATTGTTGCCAATTAGATGCTACTAGATGCCATCTCCCACATTTCTTGAAGCAAATGTTGGCATTGGCAGAGATTGTGGAAAAAGGTCGCTTTACATATTAATTTTAATATATTTTAGGGCTTATCAATTGGGATCCCTCCAATTGCAGACGTGGTATACCCATCCAGGCGCTCCCGCTAAGCATATTACGTATTGCTTGATTTAAAGCATACCTTGTTCGGAGAAAGTACAGCAGTATCCAGAACCACGCGATGACAAAACATAGTGCTGATAGCGGAAGCGCGAGCATGAACCAACTGGTGTAAGTTATAGGCGATTGACCTCCATATTTCCGAAAGAGACTGAAAGCAAATATAACAATAACACCTACGCACCGGTATCATGCTTGAATAGCAGCTGGTGAATAAAGCCATCATAGCTAACTAGGAAGATACAGTGTGTGTGTGTGTGGCATATGTGCGTGTTTAGAAAAACTTGATGGCTTCCCATTAAACATTTCCTATAAGATGTCAAAACTGCAACTTAAAAGCACCACTCACCAAACAAAAGGATGCCTAGAGAAACAATTCAAACAGCACACATTTGAGGAGCAAAGGAATGATGCAATATCTGGTGAACTAAATACACTTTCCCAGATCTATCTATACATACAACACGATTTCGTAGACAATCTGTATAACACATTTATTATACGAGCATGTACATGTATAGCTAAACTAAGAGTCAGTACACGCAATCTAGCCATTTAATATGTGAGCTGCAGGGAGGTGCCACGATAAGAGGGAAACTGTCAAGAATGTTCCCGAAATCGTATTGACTCTGAAAAGCATGTTCTAGTATACAGTCCAGTACAAACATCTAGCCTATTGGAAATGACGAACCCAATCAAAATAGCATAATATGAATGGCGGTGAATGGCTTAACAAGATACTAAATCCAAGACACGCAAATGAGAAATCCATCTTAGCTACGCCCCGCCCATTCCTGGATAAGCTCCGCCCACGCTTTTCCCGTGTTGGGATCGATCGAACTATGAACTCTCTGAATCTCAATCTCCAGAAAACTATACAGGTAAGCTGTTGGATGTTTTGAAAAATAATCTGACTGGGTGCTGTTACTGCATATTGTAGCAACAGCGACAAGTCAAATTAGTTTCAAAATATTCAACAGAGTCAGAATAATTATTACTTAGTAATGACCTAAGCTTCGTACATTTGACGGATTTTTAAAAGTTCATGACGGAACTAGCCATGTCATTCATGACACATTTTGATTGTGACATCAGATGATCAGCCTACATGTATATCAAGTTCAAGCGAATAAATAAAAATTTTAAATTGAAAAGAATTGATTTCACTTACATGTCTGCCTGTCCCTGCAATACGAGGTTAGCCGGGGTCCCCGTGAGTGTGGCTATCCCGCCAATGTTTGCCGCGTACGCGATAGCCAACATGGCTGCCTTGCCGAGGCGGACGGATTCTGCACTTTGAGGTGCATCAGGACTCGCTGTATCTGGAAGCTCCTGTGATGTATTCTGGGATGGCATCTCGGCTTCCTCGTCTACTAGGGGTGAGTTGGAATCACTTCTCGCTGTCTCTACTGGGTGAGCGAGGAGTTTATTTTTCACCTGTATTGAGTCTGGAACTCTGAACAGATTCATACGATATTATAGTATATTATAATATATATATTTTTATTTTATTGACGCACTGGCAACGTGCGGCTTCAATTTCCATGTGCTAACTTAGCCGACAGTGCTGCACCCATTAGTTTAATTTGTTGATCACCATCTCCCGGTCGGGGGATCGAACCGTCATCCTGCAACTCCGCATAGCATCAGCAACCAGGCATCTTTCCACTGGACCACCGCACCAAGACTAAAAGTCAAGGATTGGCCGACCAGTTTTCACATGTCTGATATACTGACACACTGACGATTCATATGGGACTATCTGTGGATGCATCTGTCACAATCAATCCTAGGCTTTTACGCCTATTGTACTCTGACTCCAGCACGGCTCTGGCAGTATATGTATTTTTATTTTATTGACGCACTGGCAACGTGCGGCTTCAATTTCCATGTGCTAACTTAGCCGACAGTGCTGCACCCATTAGTTTAATTTGTTGATCACCATCTCCCGGTCGGGGGATCGAAAACTTATGATTAAAGAGACACCATCTCCTGGCATCATACTATAGTCTCTGTGGAAAGTGACATGCGCTTCCAGGTTACCATGTTTGATAGCTAGCTCTTTGTTCACATTAGAGGTATCCGATCTGTCACTCAAATATTTGACGTGATTGGCACCAGTTATGCCACATGTAACAATATGCTGACATCATATTTATATTGACGTATAAATTAATAACTTCGTCCTGAAGCTAGAAAGGTCCGCCAAGCGTAGGACTTGTATATCTTTGACATCTTTGCAATTTAATAAACATTCTGTTGAATAGTTTGAAACTAATTTGCTTAGGAGCTGTATTCAAGCGCCTATCAGCATAGCTACCTTGAAATTGGTATCCTGGTAGTTCAAAGTATACAAATCGATTACAAGACTTGTGCAAAGTGGGAGAAGTTTAGGTAAAAATGGGCGTGGCATAGTTAAAGATTGATCTACTGAAGTGGTTGGCATTACAGTGCCGAATTTTTCTTCGTCTGCTATTCCTCAAGACCACAAGCCAGAGAGCATAATTTCCAATGATGCATTATACAAGATGTGTAATACGTCGCCGCTGTCTGTAAAAGTCGGCCAGCAAAGATGGTCCATGTTTGGCCATGTGCTAAGGATGCCAGAAGAGACACCAGCACAGAGAACCTTGGAATTCGCCCTACTCGAAGCCAGCAAACACAAAGCCAGGAGAAAACGGCATTGCATACATCTGCTAAGCGTGCTACGAGGTGGCCTCAAGAAAGCAGGACTCGGTACACTCAAGTCAAGAATGGACCTGAGGAAGCTAAGGATTGCGGCTGAGGACAAGACGCAGTGGGCAAAAGCGAAGAAGGACTGATTGCTGCTGTAGGATGTTTCTACTACTACAGCTGCGGAATACAGTAATCATACATACTGCAGAGGTCGGTTTTCGATTTCGTCATGAAAGGGTTAGCAGTACCGGCAAGTCAGTAATAATTACCAACAAAAATCAATATGATCTGCTAACTATCATAAAGATAAGAGTCTAATATGGGGACAAGATTGTGTAGCATATGGGGCCCGTGCTGATTCTGCCTAGGAATCTATAATATAAATGGGAAAACAACCCAAAGATCGGTAGCGCACGGGGACCATTACTGGGACATTATAGTACGATATGGTAGGCCTATCTCATAGACAAGCATGGCTAAAAGACTGCGTTAGTTTAGAATGAAACACACTTGTGGGTAACTGTTGTATTCAATCTAGAACTAATACCGATTTATGACTGGGGTAGTGTATTCCACTGCACTCCCAGTATGGCGAATTACAAGCGTCTCTGTGCTGGTGTGTCTTCTGGCATCTTTTGCACATGGACACGCATGGACCGTCTTTGCTGGGCGATTTTTACAGACAGCGGCGATGTATTAAACATCTTTTATTTTAGTGCATCGTTGGAAATGATGCTATCTGGCCATCGGTGTCCCGAGAGATGATGCGGAGATGTTTGCAGTGGCAGGCATCAAGTTCGTCTAGAGCTACCTTTGGAGCTGCCAAGCTGTTACAGTTATACATCAGGAATATGCAGGTTGCGTTGTATAAACGTAGTCTTTTTGTCAACGACATCTTTGATCTACGAATCCATAGCTTCCTGGTAGGCTATGTTCTCCATGACACGACGTGCAGCTACTACTACAGATCAGTAAAACCAGGATTTTACTTCTCCTCCATGGCTCCCCGCCACGAAGAGGTCAGTCATTTACTTTAGTCGATAAGTATATGTGTGTGAACTCTGTCGAGACGACATTAAGGCGTCTATATTGATGGTTCTTTGATCAAGGCGGTTTTAGATCGGCTGTTCTAAGGAAACGACATCTTCCAGTCTGAGATTCAGCTGATCACGTGCATGGCCGGTTTAAGCACATATCTATTTTGTTGTAATGCAACTACAGTAACCAACATCTCAGAAATAACTTAACATGTTTACAAAAAAGATATAAACTGTTGAATATTTACCAATACAATTATGTTCAAAATATTCAATTGAATATTTCTCACTATTTAACGTGTTTCTGGTTATGTTTTTGAAACATTTAGCGTTATTTCTGATCCGTACACTACTTTATAACTTACGTTGCTAGCATGGTCTCCTCCTCGTCTTGCTGCATCTCTGGCACAAGTGCATATTTGTCCTCGTGTGCGACGTTATTTGTGTCTTCTTTTTTATCTGTAAAATATCGTAAAAAGTAATTGTCAAATATTCACGATCGGAAAATGCGTGAACCTCTGCATATACGCTATTTGAGATAAAGTATCTCACGTTATTATGGCAACAACATACTTTGCATTTGGCAAACTGTGACATGACTAGCTTTGATTTGTTATGGTTTTATTGCCAATCCTAAATGATTTAATTGCACATTGTTAATATCAATTTTTATTGAACTGAAATGTTCAATTGGCCTATATAAAATAAAATAATCTCTTCTCCTACCATTGACCCTTTAACATTTTATCACTCATATCAGCCAAAAACTACTTCAGCTCTGGTCTTGAAAAATGCCCATTTGCAGACCAAGAGAGGCCTATTTTTTAAATGTACCATTGGGATGACTGGCTCGATAACATAGCCAGTCATTCCAGTGGTAAAGTTTCAAAAATAGTCCTCTCCTGGACTGCAAATGGACATTTTCTATGTGAAAATTGAAATTTTCTTGAACACATTCAAGGGATAAAGGGTTAAACGCAGATTTCCTGCATATCCTTAGCATGTAGAGCGGCGCCGCTACAATTCCTAGAGTAAAGCGGTTAACTATAAATATCTTAGTTTCATCTTAGTTTAGTGTATTCGGTTCACTTCTCTTCAAGTATACGAATACAGGTACATGAATAATACTTTAGTAATGGCGGTATACAATACTATATTATCTGTGCATATAATCTATTTCACAGTCAGTTATGGCATTTGACCGATCGCGTTTGCGAAGCATGCGTCATAAGCCAGTGCCCGATTTCAATTGCTTTCAATTGGAGTCAGGCATCAGTTCAAGACGATAGCCTCACGAACGCGGTCAGCCGAATGCCACATGTATTTTACCATTTGCATAAAATACTTCACACCAAATTCTCTTGATCATAGCCAGTATTCACATGCATAGGGCCTACCTGAATCATCAGATTTATCCTTTAACTCATTCAGCACAGCGCCCACTATAGGCACCATCATGGCCGCCGTGGCGGTATTGCTGATCCACATTGACAAGAACCACGTGGGTAACATCATTCCCATCAACAACCTACACACAATACACCATAGATGAATTTATGATCATTGACTAGGTGTTATTTAACACGATAAATGACAAATTTGAAAACAAGGTTGCTGGATGTTATTTCTGTCGTATTAACGGGGATTGAACCCAAAACATGCGGAAGCGCCAAGCATTGATCATAGCCCATAAACGGTTGCACTAAAAGAATCCACAGGGAAAATCTTACTTTGCCGGTGAGACACCGCCAATGCTAAATACCGTAATGCCATGAAATACTTGTACAATTTCTCTCCTAGACAGAAACAAATTTCAACACCGTCATTTTACACGGAAGATCAGTTTCATTTGACTAATTGGTTGTTTGTATTGTGTTCACTACCTAGTTAAATAATCCAGTCGAAGTAGGGAGTCAGACCACATCAAAAATTTGACAAGGACATATTTAGACTGTGAACAGGCCATAGTAGGCTTAATTCTCATCTCTGCATGATTAAGGTATCCAGTACAGCAGTATGTAAATGTAGTCAGGCAAATGAAACGACATAATATTTTCTACATTACTGCTACCTTTATGCACAACTCAGACAAGCCATCTACCCGACACAAATACCTTTGGCTGACAAGCTTAACGGAAATAGGGTGAACATAGAAAAAACTGTAGAATTGGTTTCTGAATCGGGCAGAACTGTCTAGACTATTACCATGATTACAGTGAAAGCAAAGAAGAAGTAGAAGAAGGAGGATGAGGAGGAGGAGGAGGAGGAGGAGGAGGAGGAGAAGAAGAAGAAGAAAAAGAAGAAGAAGAAAACGAAGGAAAAAAAAGAAGAAGAAAACGAAGTAGAAGACGGTTATGACATCAGATACTTGAGTTACAGATTGGCTCCTTCCACGATTGCTAAAACGCTTGTTCTTATCAGTCGAATTACTAGGGACGAATTATCGGCAGCTCACACACCACCTATCTAGAGCCTGCACTGTACGCTAGGACCCCGAGTTGCGGATGATGTTGTGAAATATTCTGGTTACGCATATTTCAATCCGAAAACCTGTCACCATGAACTTCCTTAGTGACACCAGAGTTTACATAAGAATGAAATAAGATATATTTGGATATTGTACATTAACATGTGAATTGATTAACTGGATCTGGAAAAATAGTTAGCAATACACTCAAATTCGGATTCTAGCTGAGATATGCTCTATTCGTGTACACTCAAGAAGCGAGGAAGTTGTGTATTGGTCTGCATTTAATTATCAACACTTTCCAGGGTGTGGTGGTCGTAGGATCATTGACCTTAAAAATTTTGATTTTAACCACATTTCAAACGATGCATATATAACCACCTAGTGACATTTTGGCGATTTATCTCAAGTTACCTCAAATAGATTTTCTCTAGCACTATATAGTTGCGCCCACACAACCTCGAGGAGCTTTGCTGATTAGATACATGCGAATGTTTTCATACACGTATCATATAATTATTATTATTATTATTATTATTATTATTATTATTATTATTATTATTAATTACAATGTATTTGCGTTTATAAATATGC
This sequence comes from Chaetoderma sp. LZ-2023a, assembly GCA_034401795.1. NCBI lineage: Eukaryota > Metazoa > Mollusca > Caudofoveata > Chaetodermatida > Chaetodermatidae > Chaetoderma > Chaetoderma sp. LZ-2023a. Next base: position 17,317,249 of record CM067370.1, read on the forward strand.
TCGGTGATTAATGCAAATACTGACAAATTACCGCGGATAATAATGTCTCCGTTTGGTAACTTTATTTTTTTAGAAAAGTAGCTGGAAATAGCTGCAAAATATCTCACTAAAATATAGAAACCAGAAGACCATATAATGCAATGGCCGCCTGCAGCCACAGCGTAACCATTTAATGATAAGATTTGGTCAATAAAATTTCAAATTCCTCAGAGAAAATGTTCATGCGATGATAGAGAAAATGTTCATGCGATGATAGAGAAAATGTTCATGCGATGATAGAGAAAATGTTCATGCGATGATAGAGAAAATGTTCATGCGATGATAGAGAAAATGTTCATGCGATGATAGAGAAAATGTTCATGCGATGATAGAGAAAATGTTCATGCGATGATAGAGAAAATGTTCATGCGATGATAGAGAAAATGTTCATGCGATGATAGAGAAAATGTTCATGCGATGATAGAGAAAATGTTCATGCGATGATAGAGAAAATGTTCATGCGATGATAGAGAAAATGTTCATGCGATGATAGAGAAAATGTTCATGCGATGATAGAGAAAATGTTCATGCGATGATAGAGAAAATGTTCATGCGATGATAGAGAAAATGTTCATGCGATGATAGAGAAAATGTTCATGCGATGATAGAGAAAATACTTTTCTTTTTAATTTCCCACCGGAATAACTGGCTGGATTATCGGACAGGTCATTCACAATGGTAAATTTAAAGAAATAGTTTTCTCGGGTTCTGCAAATGGACATTTCTCACTATTATTGAAGAAGCCTATTTGGCCAACTTGCACCGTTAATGATTGGTACACCGTTAGCTGAATGAACACACTGATAATCAGCAGTAACGTGCACCGTTAATGATTGGTACACCGTTAGCTGAATGAACACACTGATAATCAGCAGTAACGTGCACCGTTAATGATTGGTACACCGTTAGCTGAATGAACACACTGATAATCAGCAGTAACGTGCACCGTTAATGATTGGTACACCGTTAGCTGAATGAACACACTGATAATCAGCAGTAACTTGCACCGTTAATGATTGGTACACCGTTAGCTGAATGAACACACTGATAATCAGCAGTAACTTGCACCGTTAATGATTGGTACACCGTTAGCTGAATGAACACACTGATAATCAGCAGTAACTTGCACCGTCAATGATTGGTACACCGTTAGCTGAATGAACACACTGATAATCAGCAGTAACTTGCACCGTTAATGATTGGTATACCGTTAGCTGAATGAACACACTGATACTCAGCAGTAACTTGCACCGTTAATGATTGGTACACCGTTAGCTGAATGAACACACTGATACTCAGCAGTAACGTGCACCGTTAATGATTGGTACACCGTTAGCTGAATGAACACACTGATAATCAGCAGTAACTTGCACCGTTAATGATTGGTACACCGTTAGCTGAATGAACACACTGATAATCAGCAGTAACTTGCACCGTTAATGATTGGTACACCGTTAGCTGAATGAACACACTGATACTCAGCAGTAACTTGCACAAGATCTACATAAAGGCTATATGATTACCATTTCGGATCAGCTCCCAGGAGAAGCAGCACTTTCAGAGCAATCCGCTTGTGCAGATTCAGCTTCTCTATTGCAACAGCAACCATCAAACCGGCTAAGAACAGCATAGATGTGTCCTAAAATAATAAAATAATAATAATATTATTATTATTATTATTATTATTATTATTATTATTATTATTATTATTATTATTATTACTATTTATTTATTTATTTATTTAGTAGTAGTAGTAGTAGTAGTAGTAGTAGTAGTAGTAGTAGTAGTAGTAGCAGTAGTAGTAGTAGTAGTAGTAGTAGTAGTAGTAGTAGTAGTAGTAGTAGTAGTAGTAGTAGTAGTAGTAGTAGTGGTGGTGGTGGTGGTGGTGGTGGTGGTCGTAGTAGTAGTAGTAGTAGCAGTAGTAGTAGTAGTAGTAGTAGTAGTAGTAGTAGTAGTAGTAGTAGTAGTAGTAGTAGTAGTAGTAGTAGTAGTAGTAGTAGCGGCAGCAGCAGCGGCAGTAGAGAGGGAGAGAGAGATAGGTGGGGGGAGTGGGGGATGGAGAGAGGGAGAGCGAGAGAAAGAGAGGAGTCGGGAGGTAGAGAGGTGCCGACTTACGGATGGAGGGACGGACAAAGGGACGGGGGAGGGTGAGGGGTGGCGAGGGAGAGATGGGGAAGAAGGGAGGAGCGAGGAAGAGAGGGAGTGAGAAAAAGGGAGACAATGACAGATTGATGGACATAGTATGTTAACCGGACGAATGGATGGCTGAATGAGTGGACATACAGATGCAGATATACAGACAGATAGACAATGTGTTTCAAATGAAACAAAGATTATTTACTAAGAGATAACACACCTTTATATAATTCTCGCATACATCTGGTGACTTGAGTACTCCGAGGGCAGGAAACAGCAGCACCGGAATAAGTGACGTCACGGCTAATGGAATTACCTCAGTTGTCCAGTATGTGGCCATGAGTAAAACCACATAGGCGCATCGTGCTTCCTGAGTGTGAGACAATAGATAGAAATTGTGAATTGTTACCAATTTTGACGACTACGATGATGTTGTTAGTAGTAACGCTGAGAGTTAGACGCACTTTTTCATTGGTCCTCACATTCGCATATATGGAGTCGCTAAAAGTGGTGTGTTCTTGTGGGTGTCCTTGTACAAACACGCCTATCAGAACACGCCCTTTTTGGCCACTTAGTATATGTCAATTAGGCAACGCCCATTCTGAACCACGTGACTTGGGTGGACCAATGAAAGAATGCATAGGTAAAGATAAAACAGTAAAAGCTTTAAAGGTCATTTCTAATCATTCATCTTTACAAATCGTTACCACTCTGTCATACTGCTTGTTTACAAGATATTAGAACGAAACACTAAAAAGGTTTTTTCATCTTGTGACTCATGTCAATGCAATGACAATTTACACTTTCATAATAAATTCAAAGCATATAAAAGTTGACCGATACGACGACAAACATGATCGATTCAGATTTTGTTGATAACGAAATACCCATATTTTATGGATTTCGCTGTGGCTGTTGATCTAGGTAGTGGTCGTCATATACAAGTAATGCCAATGAGAGGAGAACAAGTTATAGATATTCGTCAATTCAGTGCCATTCGTGGCCATCATACAAAATGCCGACTATATTTTAGCTCCCATTGTGTTATAAAGTGTAATGAGATGATTCCAGTCTTTGAATATATTATCTCGCGTGGGGTGCGTGTGTCAAGCTGAATCTAACAACATCTTATATTCATGGGAAATGCAGCCTGGTTGCAAAGCCAGTATTTCTATGAAATATGTATGTGTCGATCCGCGCGGTTATGTCAATCAGACCAAGCCAGCGGGAATATGCTCTTCTGATAGTGAATAGGCAATTCTAAAGGAACGTTAGGTGATGAACAGCGGGTTAAAGCCGTGGATGTTTTAGGGAAAGGACCGGCCATTAAACATATTTTTCTCGATGATGGACTTTATCTTAAAGTGACATAATCATAAGTTAAAGTCACCCTGCAAGTTCTAACACAAGTGAACAGAACTCGGTACAACACAGTGTCTCACGTGAGCTAGCAAATAGAGCACGTGCAATCCAAGCAGTAGAAAAAACGAAGAAGAAGAAGAAGAAGAAGAAGAAGAAGAAGAAGAAGAAGAAGAAGACGACTTTAAGACTTTTCATGTACTTTATTTTGGATTCATAAAAAACGCTTTAATTTAATTCATCATTCATAAATTATTTTTAAAAAACGTCATCGATAAAATAAATATATTTCTGAATCTGTCTGAGTATCATTTAAATAAACATTGTATCTATGAAGAAAACAAATATGTCAATATATCACAGATCTACGTCAATTTTGTAAAAACAACAACCCAATCCGTATAAAAAAGCAATGGGAATCAGTCATCAAAATCATCAGTCATCAGTCATTAAAATGTAAAATGATGAAAGTGGACAAAAATAATACTGAAAGGTATTACTAAATACCATTAAATCTTAAAATACCGTCTTCAGTACTACAGACGAAGTTGTTAAAGTTTTCTAGTGACCCATTTTGCTGGTGGTATTTAAATTCAATAGTCACACGAGGTCGCATTCGAGAAATACATTCTCGAAGGGCGTCCGTCATACCATTGCCATCCATTAGATGCTGTCGTGTTACATAGGTAGCCATTTTAGCGTTTGCAATGATCCAAATGCATATATGATGTCTAATTTTACGTGCAGATTTAGACGAGCAATGGGGGCATGGAAAGCCTTTGACATAATTCTCAGGCGTAAATTCATCAGCTAGTGTTAAAAATAGAACTACTCGTCTAACAGCACACAAAGGTGGTTGGAGACGTGAACATGTTATAAAAAGATGTGCTAAATCTTCACGATCGCCACAGTAAACACATTTATCATTAATACAATATCCGGCTTTATATTTAAAAACACCAGTGTTGAGTGCTCCATGGAAAACCTTCCATGACAAATCTCCTTCGTAGTATGTACATGGATATTCATAAAAACAGAGACAATTATCTGTAAAATCAATATTTAGAGAAAGTAGATCTCTCCATATGTTACTTTTGGTATTATGGGAAATCGTTGAGTAACATTTTAATAAGGACATCTTGTACAGTTCCTTCTTGCAAAGAGATGGTATTGATACAGTAAAAACGTATATGAAGCAATCGTCGAGACCTGTTGCCAATTTAAGGAGTAAGTCTTCAAGTGAAATTTGTTTATCATTTACCAAAATATCAGCTAAAATGGTAGCATTCGCACTTATAAAATCTTCGTAGCAAAATGTAAATCCAGTGGAGATATTCTTAATCAAAGGATTCAGGAACAGTAGTTCATTTAAAACATCGATTCTACAGCTTGGATGCGATGTTCTCATAACATTGAAGAAAAACCAAGAATTGAGCACACTCTTATAAAAGATAGGTATATTACGAATCATCTTTACATCCAATTGAACAGAGAAAATCTGATAATCGTAATTTAGTTTATGTATCTGTTTGAGAAAGTAGCTGCTAAAGCTGAAACACGGATGAAAAGCGAAATAGTTCATAAAGGATTGTGCATACTGAATACGGAATGTCCGTATCCGAGATTCTAAATGCACGAGTCCTTGCCCACCTTTGTCCAAAGGCAGAAACAATAACTCTTTGGGAAGTCAGTGCTTTCCAGACCAGATGAAGTTAATTAACAGTTTTATTAAATAGCATTTAAAATATTACTAGGGACATCGATAACAGCTAACCTATGACAAAGCTTTGAAGCAGCAAGCGGATTAGTAATAGTAATCCTACATCTAAACGAGTTTAACCAGTTAAGAAGATGTGTGCTGATTTCATTTTCAAGATTTTCCCAATTTTATTTGCAAAAATCCAAAGAATTGCCAATATAAATACCGAGAATCTTTAATCCATTGCTATTCCATTTTAACCCCAAAGGTTCGTCAATACGCCCTTTCCAGGAACCAACCCAAAAGCCTTCTGTCTTTGAGTGGTTAATTTTCGCGTTGGAAGCAGACCCATATACATGTATCAAATCTCACAATTTAATAAAATCATCATTACACCTACACAAGGCCGTTATATCATCAGCATAAGCTGAGCAAGAAACCCTTTCACCTGAGATATCAGGCAGGGCCCACCCCCTTCAGTCCGTTATTTGAGCGCATCTTAGCTAATAATGGTTCGATACAGATATTGTACAAAGCGCCTGATAGGGAGCAACCCTGTCTGATACCACGGTTAAAAGAAACAGGCATAGATAACAAATTAATTATTTTCAGTAAACACGAAGCGTCATTGTAAAGAAGCTGAATTCATTTAACAAAAAATTCACCAAAGCCAAATGCGCGCAAGGTATTCAATACATACTGGTGACTTACCCTATCAAGCGCCTTCTCTTTATCTAGACATACAACGCAAGAGGTAACGACATGAAATAGGGGGGGGGGGGGTGCCTACTCGACGGTGTCTGTTATCAACCTAATGTTATTGGAGATCTTACGTCCTGGTACACAATAGCTTTGGTATATGTGGATAATTTCTGCGAATACTGTACATATACGATTATACAAGGGCTTGGAAAATATTTTCAAATCTACACATAAAAGTGATACAGGTCTCCAGTTCTATAAATTGGTTAAACCACCTTTCTTAGGTAATAATGTCACAACCGCTCGCCTACATGAAGTGGGTAATAACATGTCTTCAATTGATTCATTAATAACATCAAGAAGATCAGAACCGGTAGTTTCCCAAAAGGTTTTGTAAAATTCCGATGGATCCCCATCAATTCCAGGAACCTTGTTGTTATTGAGATTGTTAACAGCTTCAGTAAGCTCTGGTAAACGCAGGGCCCGATCTAACTCAATTCTGGAAAGCTCACTTAGATTAGGAAGATCTGATAAAAGCAGGTTTTCAGACACTTTGCATGAGCCGGACTTCGCATATAATTCACCATAGAAATCAGAAACGTGGCTCAGAATATCCGTATCAGAATTAACCATTTCACCGGTTGGGATCTTTAACTGTGAAACAGTTTTATTCATCAGACGTTTATTCTCAAGATTAAGAAAATATGTAGTAGGTCTATCTGATTTATTTATATGCTGGAATCGCGATCGAATCCAAGCACCCCTATTTTGCTCTTTGAGGAGAGTTGTTAATTCAGATTGCTTTTGGTTAATTACCTCTAATAATTCATTTGTTTTGGAGTTTTGGCCGATAACAGATCAATTTCAGCTTGTAACTCTGATCGTCCCTCACGGAAAAGGACAGCTCGTTCCCCGGGAATAACGCTGTGATAAAATACATATAGGCTTTTTTGGCCAATTCCCACCAATCCTGTAGACAATCAAAATCACATTGTTTTCCTTGCCAACCATGACAGAAATAGTTTCTTTCACTCAACACAGCGGTATTCATGCAGCAATATGCGCTTTTCCGTTTTACACTTTTAAGCTGAAATATTGCTTTAACATAATCATGGTCAGGATTGGTGCAGGGAATTATGGAACAACTGCTTAAAAACTGTCTAAAATTACTATGAATGTAAAAACGATCAAGTCTGATGCAGTCCCATCGGACCTGTGCCAGGTGAAAATTTCAGATTGTGGATAGCGGCAGCGATATGCATCAGTAAGACTATTGCTTGTAATTTAAGATTTAAGCGAATCCGCAGCTGGAGGGTGTGGTTCTGTTGCTGATGTTCTATCTAACTCACAATCAAGTGTACAGTTAAAATAACCACCTAATATTATAGGATATGGTTCGGACAATGCGGAAATATGAGTTTTTAGCATATCTATGCATTTCAATTTGTCATGAGAATATGTGGGATTGTAAACATTAATCAAATAAAAATACATTTAACTTGGGTTTAGATATTATAGCAACACCAGCTGTATTTGTATTAAAATGTGAAAAGACAGCTTGACCTCTCCATATAAGTCGCCATAGCGACTCCACCAGCTGATTTGTGTGAGTATCCTGGAGAAACACAATATCGGCAAATAAATCTTTGCTAAGTTCATTAAAAATACGAAATCTTTTAAAAGAGTCACGAGAACCCCTCGTATTTCGTGTAACAATTGAGAGGGAAGTCATATTTAAAAATACTTGAATAAATTTTAGAACAACCATACCCATAATTGTTTGGTGTAGAAAAGAAACTGTATTCAAGTTCGTTACTAGATTGACCATAGGCGGATACAATTAATTCCGTGAGCTACGGTGTAGCTTAGTGACTATTTTGGTGACACGAGACTTGAACGCAGATTCTAAGCCAGATTGTTTCTTCAATCGTATCAGCTGATGTATCAGTAATTTTAAGTTGGGTTGATAGGCTTTGCATTTATCTATTACCTTTTTACTATATTCTACACTTTCTATGAATAGTTTCACGTCTTCAAGAGAGGGCATTACCTCCCTTGAATCAATAACATCTATCATGTCCGAAAGTTCTGAACCAATAGACATGCTGTCAGCGTCGCTGGTGTCCTCGTCCAGCAGTTCACCCTGTGATAAAGGCGGCATACCACCTGCTTCTATTCCAAGCCTGTCCGAATCGCAAGGATCATGTCCAGGTTTAAAAATTATAGATGCATTGCTAACACTGGTTGCTTTCGCCAAGGAGATATTTACATCGAGTTCACTTAGGATTTCTTGTGTCGACATAACATTTTTTCCAGCTACACAACCCTCGTCAGATAATAAGAACAGGGTCGTGTAATTCCGATTCACGGTGAATTTGAATGACAGTGACAGCAGAGTACCCATTGGCCGCCGTGTTGGAATTACCAGGTTCATCTGTGAACAGAGCTGAGTTTTGCTGAGTAGCCTGGTCCATTGAAGTAGCATCATCTACAACAGTGGAATTATCCGACGGTGCACTGGTACGGTCCGCCTAATTATCGGTTTCAGGATCAGTGACAATTAAATCATCGCTCAAGACGCTATAACGATTGGAAAACTGAGTCTTACGCCGTTTATTCTGAGGTGATTTCTTAGGTGACGAATTACTGGCTTTATCAACTGGTTTATCGTTTCCTTGCGACAGTTTTTGTGGAAAATTGTTATCATTTAGCGTAAGATCGGAATTCGGTATGACGTCACATTTTTACTGTTGACCGGCTCGTCCGCAACATTGTTGTTAAAGTTATCATGACCCACCGAATTGTCGTGAATGTCATTCATCGGGCAAAAGCGTTGAAGATATCCTTTCCGTGCACATTTAAAACAGACAATCTCGTCCGTACTTATAAATAGTCTATGGGGCCTTCCTATGTAAGGGATGTCCACAAACTCCGGTAATGGGGACTTTTCCATTACAATCTGGATCTGCCGTCTAAAACTTTTCACATGTCTTAACTCTAGTGACTTGCAGCCTAAAGGTATTGGCCGGCAATTTCCGAGCACCTTTCCTTGGCTTTCCAACGCTTGTTTAATAACAAAGTTCGGGATGTAGTGTGGGACATTAGATATAATTAATCCGTCGGCTCATTCTCCACGGAATACACATTGTGGTAGCAGCCACCTACGTTTATACCATCAAGACACAGTCTATTGACTTGTTGCCTCGTTTTGACATAAACCGCGATTCCTCCGATAATTCGCGAAGCAGCTACATTATTCTCCGGCTTTACGAAGGCGGCGGCGCCTTTCACGTAGGCCTGCCTCTACTGCCACACCAGCTAGACTATCATTTATCAAAGCGTACACCGTGTTTCCTATCAATACCCGCGAATGGTTCGTAATCTACAGCAGGAGTGGCGGTGACAGGGTCACCTCGAGTCTCTCTCAGGCGCTCCGCATAACCAATATGCCACAGGCCAGTTCTCCAAAAAATGTGTAAATACCTTTTATATGCCATGAAAAAATAAGTCACCAAGTCTATTTATTATCGCTGCTATTAATGTAATTAGTATTTATTTATTAACCTCGTGATAATCACTAAATATTTTGTCACTTTACTCGCTATAATAATTGTTATAAATATATACCCTCATATGCTGCCTCGGTAGCCTGGATGTAATAAACATGAAACTGAAACTGAAACTAACCTGGCTGGCCATTGTCCAAACACAATAGCCTAATCAAGCGTCCACTACGGCCAACAGGCCGACTGCCCTATGCTAATTGAGCTATAAGTCTTACAAGTATATATAGAGTTACGAAAACCAGAGAAAAATCAAATTATGGATAAACACAGTATAAGTATAGTAATAAAACACAAAGTTATTAACGCAAACATAAGCACATACGCGTTAGCGCGTACAAAAGACAAAAAGTAAACACAACTGGCAATTATAAACAGTCAACAAACGGACTAAACTGAGAGCTCTTCTAAAGCACGTCTTTTCTCAAAGAAGAAGAAGATAATGATGATGATGATGAGGAAGAAGATATAAAGGGGATTCCTTGATTCTTTTTCAAACATATAATGGACCAGATAACAAACTAATTCAGATAAGTTTAAAATCTGTGATGCGTAAACAATATCGAAAGTGATATGTATTCGTGTTTTTGCGCAACACTTGAATGATGCAATATCAAAACATGCCTGTGCCGATTGATATGGTTGTGTTCATAACAGAGCAAGCCAGCGTGACTGAACACAGCTGTCCAGCGATAGGCTATAATTGTTCGCGGCGCCTTTCACGCCATTTCGAGCCAACGAGCGAAACCTCCCCCACTACATTTATCCCTGCATTCAAGTGGTCACCTGGTGATGAGCTCAAGTTCGCAGCTGCTTTAGCGACCCCTGCCATTCAGTCCCACATCACACAGCTGGCTTCTCTGGACCTGAGGCAAGCATCATCTAGTGATATAGCTATCAGCACCCTTACAGAGTTATACGTCTCTGCAGCTAAACTTGCAGGCGTCAGGCGTAAGAAGTTGGGCAGGTCTAAAGCGATTTACAATACTAAGAGGGCCGGTAAATGGTTTGATCGTGACTGTTCTTTGCTGAAAAGGAAACTTAAAGATTTAAACGCTAAGCTCCATAAAAATCCTTTCTGTCAGCTACTCATTCAAGAACTTAGATCGACACGATCTAAATACAAGAAACTAATTAATCGCAAGAAAATTCAATTTGAACAAGGCATTCTTAATCAGCTTGAGCAGCTGCATGATAAAAATCCACAGTCTTTCTGGAAACCTTTTAATAACTTGAAAGATCAGGCACATAGCGCAGATAACCCTGTCCAGATGTCAGAATGGGTTAAGCATTTTGAGCAACTCACTAATAATAACTCAGCTCTGGATAAGGAGTTATCTAACAATATGGATCGCTACGTAGCACAAAACAAAAATTAAATTTTTAATGAATTAAATAAAACTATAAGTGTCCAAGAGGTTAGGTTGGCAATCTCTAAACTGAAAAATGGCAAATTTTCCGGACCTGACTTTATTTTAAATGAGATGGTTAAAGTGGGCCAGCATCAGCTGGCTCCAATCATTAGCACAAGTTTTAATCATATTCTTGTTATTGGCACATTCCCTAAACAATGGCGGTGTAACTTTTTAACACCACTGCATAAAAAAGGGGATAAACAATATGTTAGCAATTACCGAGGTATTGCTATTAGCAGTAATTTCTGTAAATTGTTTTGTAGCATCCTTCATTCTAGACTTTATGCTTTTGCTGCCGAGCACAAGCTTTTGCCATGTTCTCAAATTGGATTTAAGCGTAATAGTCGTACGGGCGATCATATATTTACCCTGAAAACATTGATCGAAAAATATGCGAACGATCCAAGATGTATTTGTATTGTTGTTTCGTAGATTTTAAATCAGCATTTGACACAGTATCAAGGAATGCCCTGCTGTATAAACTACTTCTATCCGATATAGGTGGTAACTTTCTTACTATACTTCAAAGTATGTACTCGACAGTTTTCTACGCGGTGAAATTAAAAAGTTATCATAGCAATCCTTTTTTGTCAAGTGTTGGTCTTAAACAAGGCTGCGTACTCAGTCCATTATTATTTAATCTGTATATCTGTGACCTGCCAAGCATATTCAGCGAGAAACCTGACCCCGTTGCCTTAGATAATACACCCATTAATTGTCTTCTTTATGCAGAACCTCCAAGCGTCACTTAATAATCTAAGTGATTACTGTGGAAAATGGGGTCTAGAGGTTAACCTTCTGAAAACCAAGATTATAATTTTCAATAAGGGCGGGAAATTATTGAGTAATCATTTATTTACTTATATGGGGAACGTTATTGAAATTGTACAGTCCTATTGTTACCTAGGTATTTTATTTGTGCCATCTGGTAACTTTAAGCCAGCATGCGAACGCCTTTGCGACCAAGCTACCAAGGCTATTTTCAAATTGAAGCAAGCCAATGTTAGGTCTAACATTACTACGGCGCTTATTCTTTTTAACAGACTAATCTCTCCGATTCTCATGTATGGGAGTGAGGTTTGGGCGCCTTACTTTCTAAAAGGACTGAGCAACCACGGCTTCAAAATTGTATGTGATAACCTACCCGCGGAGAGTGTCATGGTTAAATTTTGCAAATATCTGTTGGGAACACACAGAAAGGCAACCAATGATGCTATCCGTGGGGAACTGGGTCATCACACAATTCTTATTTCTGCCTTAAAATTGTCCATTAAATACTGGTTCAGGCTGCGTGCACTAGACGACACTTCCATAGTTCGTAAAACATACCTTGAATCCAATTCTAATCTTATATCTAAATCTAATTGGTCATACTTTATCAAGGAACTACTTGGTCATTTCGGCTTGGACCATTGTTGGAGCAGCGAAACAGTTATGTACCCAAATTCTGTAGCAAAAAAGTTGACAAGTTCAATGCAGTCCAAATATATTGAGTGCTGGAGACGTAATCTTCAAATTCTAAGTTACGCTCCTATGCATTATTCAAGTCTGAATTTAAACTCGAAAACTACTTGATTAGTTGCCGGAATTTCCTAGAACGTAAGCAATTTACTAAATTACGGGTCAGTGCACACAGCCTTGAAATCGAAGTAGGCAGACATAATAAGGTACCACTTGAATGCAGACTATGCAAAATGTGTAACACTGGGCACATTGAGGATGAGAAGCATTTTCTCATCAACTGCCCGGCATACAGCACGGAACGACGAATTCTCCTCAAAACAATTAACTCATACAGTAGCATATCAACTATGAACGACGAGGAGAAATTCGTCTTTCTAATGTCATGTAACGCCGGAGATACTGAGGTATCAAAAACCGTAATTCCATTTGTACAGTCGTGCCTGATAAAACGTCAGACGCAGCTTAATGGAATTGCTAATGATGATATGCCTCTGTGACCATAGCAATCATAACAACTTACTGATCTACTACCCAACCTAGCTGCGGCCGTCCTAAACTTAGAGGGTTTTTTTGTTGGTTTTTTGGGGTTTTTTTCATTTTTTTAACTGCTTATGTATATATTGTGTGTTTGTACATTTATTTTATATATCATTTACGTATATATTTCATTGTTTTATTGTCTGTGTGCGAATACCACATTGTGTGGTTTTTTATCGTAATAAAATTGAAAATTGAATTGAATTGTTCGCCTGCAGATCTTTTCGAGGTTTGGTGTAGTTCGGATCGACCGTCAGGTGCCGGCCGTACCAGCTAAGCTGGGTACGCGCCGCCTGTCCTGGATTCGTTCCATGAACATGCCCCCCTGGGTAGAGCTATAAGCGCATAAGAGCCCATCTGAGAGATTTCGGCGAACTAAGTTCGTTAAGACGCGTAGCGCGCATGCACGCGCCTACCACTGTTTTGACAGGGCGCGTATTTTACGACCAATATAGGATGGCGCTTTTAGTGTACCGAGTAGGTACATTGCTGTCGTGACGTCGTAACCACGTGTACGCAGAAATTCTAGACTGTTCTAGAACATTCGACTGCGTCATTATTAGCTACACGCTGAGTGCCTATTGCTCGACCGATGATTGGCTGCGCCTATGACGTCACGAGTAGTATAAAAGGAGATGAAATCCAGAACTCGGGAGCATCCTCGGCCAGGGGCCGAACAGGTTGGGCTGAATGCAGCCACTATCAGCGAGACAGGCATTAAGCATATTTCCTCTGTCTCGGGAAGTTTCTCTCCCGTAGCCGGCAGCAGCAACCCAAACCCACCGCACCTAAAGTAATTTTGGAACTTTTGATAATTTTGTTCTCGAATAAGAACTAACTCGGAACACAAACTTGCGGTGAGGCCTTTCCCGGCCTAGATATGTGATTCTACAGATGTAGAGGCAGCGATGTTCTTTTGTGGATAACTCGCCGGATCTGCCGGCCACTCCAAAAAGTGGTTGTTCAACCTTCCCTAGCACTGATGTCGTGCAGGTTTATTTAAACTTTTTGACCTCAGCAAGTAAACTTTGCCCGGTACGTCTTTCGAGTTAACTGACGCACCCCGCACCGTAAGCTTAGTTATGTATCTTCATCCATGTTCGACAACCCCTGCTTATGAACGGGTTGTTCTTTACTTCCATCCGTACCGTCGGTGTACGGGAACTTTCTTTCTAGCAGTAGTGTTATTGTATCACTTACTGACTGCTCGTTAGACATTCCTATATTGTGAGTAAGGTCCTGAGTTCGATCCGCTCCCGTCCTGGACTGCATGCAGGAATCCTGTTTGCGGGAAACAACATGCGGGAACTTTCCAGCTTCCAGAGAACGTGTCAATTCATGTCACACCAAGGATGACGTAACAATTTCAGTAACACGATAGCCCATCATTAAGAATGGCTACCGAGTATTCAAGTAACTATACTTAACATCTTGATTATTTCGTTAGTTACATTTGTAATAGTTATACTTTATTTTTGTAAATGGTCCCGATGACTAAAAGGAACCGTAACGGTCTTGGACCGCTATTTATAATTTCTTTATCTGTTTATAGTTATTCTTATTTTACTGTAAGGTGTTTTTACTAAACGCACCATAGTAGGTCCAATAACCTCTACTATATATATTATCCTAATCATTTCACACTGTATTATTTGTACCGGTTAGTCTTATATATGGCGAGTAGCCATTCGTTCATATGTTTTGTTTATTTGCAGAATACGTAGGACTGTAGTGCAGGTAGGAAACACTATACAGCAACATTTATATATGCAACACGTTCTCCCGCCACCAACAATTGTTCACTGAGGTCGCTGTCCGTGCTATAACTCTGTTTAGCCCGGCATGCTACCAACTAATAGCCTTTCTATTCAGCTCGATAGGATAGGTTTAATATGATTAGAGACAATTTGTTTGTCAAGAGACACATAGTGTACGCTTCTTTTCCGGCAGTTGCGATAATTTAGCCCCGCACTCCGGCAAGGTTGTGTAAGATTGGCCAACATACTTATTGGGCCTCTTATTTATAAGATATTGTCTCTCTTCATGTTCCACTAAGCATTATGGCTTCTTAATTGTTTGAATGTCCCTATCCACACCATGGACTGATCCGACCCTGGGAAACTATTGGGGTTCCGAGCGGTGATGGCCAGGGTGTGGTGTCACATACATTTCCCGTGTATCTTCGGATACTTAGTAGTTAGTTATCCTTGCCAATGTAGGAAGCACTGCGAAAACATATTTTAATTATTATTTTCTCTTTCATCTTTAAGGAAGTCTCCCCCGCACCGCAGTACATAACTGGACAACTTGCATTTAAACCTAACATCGCGTTAAAAAGATAGCTCCATAGACCTGGTGACAGGCGAGATACGCATCCCAACCGAATTCTGTAAGAATGTCTGGACATGATGTTAAGATCTGCCACGCCCTCACAGGAAGGACATTCACAGTGGGTATTCGTCTCTCTTACCCCCACCGTACCGATGGATCAGTTGCCTAAACTGCTTGTGTAAAAAGTAACCATTGTCCTGTGACGTTTTATGTGGTTATGGAGCAGGATGTCCGGATTCTCACCCAGCTTGGAGGTCTTGTGAAATAACATGTATGCACGCCTACTTCAGTATGGATGTCTTAGGACATCCGTTCTCAATGACAGCCGTATCTAAAAGTTAGGTAGGGCACCCGCCATTTGCGGCCTAAACTAGTTCATGTCACTAAAAACTAAATGTTAGGTTTGACATGGAAGAAGCCCCGCATAAATAAAAGCGGCACCTACTAATTCAGCATACTTAAAACTACATAAGACGGTGGTGTAGGAAGCCTTCGGGAATCGCTCGTCCCGTCTTCACGTAAAACAGCACGCAACATTATAATCTTAAAATTCACTAGGTATGGTCTTTTCTTTATAGCATTTTGCTTGAATATTAGAGTAGGCCCTTCTTGGCCAATGCTCTTCTCCCGCTTTACGCGGTGGCGGCATATTTCCGTGATGGAGGCCCGCGCGAGGCACTTGCCTCTCGCAAGGATTCAGTGACGACAGCCCACGCGAGGCTACTACTTCTCACCCAGAAATAGCATCAGAAGTAATGCCCGCGTAAGGCACATAACCTTTCGCCACTTCAACAAGATAACTTTCTTCCCTTTTCAGCTTAGAGGTATAATAACTTATATTAGGTTAATTAATTATCTCGTGTACGGGAACCTCCCTTGCGGGGGTACCTCTGCGGACCTACGAGTCAGTGTGGTACCTCCGGGAGTCCCGCATTTAAAAGTTCATCAGGCTGTCTCTATGGCTTGTATTTTCGTATGCTCATTTTTATCTAGCATACTTGACGGTCTGTTTAGGTAAACGAATTGTATAGACTTATCTTAATTAGGTCACCAAATCAAATCTTGTAACTCCATAGATCACAGAATGTGGCAGTGTCGTACGGGATCTGTATCCCCGAGACCGGAAGCTAACCAGCGTCATCACTCATCGTGCACATGCAACGCAACGAGTAGACACCAGACACCGGAACGGCCGACTCTACCCGGCGAGCTACATTATCATGACGAACGGACATTTGACTTTATTGTTTCCAGTTATGGGTTTTGTTCAACATATCGTTTTCTATAGCAGGATTGGTTCAGTCTATTGTGACTAAAGTTGGAGACATGGTTACATTCATCAATCAGATACAGCATAATCTAATTGAAGCCATGAGGTCAAGGTCACTGTGACATTGGTATAATACAACTATTCTTTTCAGTTAAGCTTTTGGCTTAACTCAACAAATTGCCTTATATCTCAGGATTGGCTCACCCTACTTGAATTTAACTTGGTCGCATGTGTACCTATATGAAGTGGAGGAAACATAATGATATAGAGGTCGAAGGCTACAGCCATTGCAACATTTCACTTATACAAAATGCAGATTTTAACAGTTAGGGTCTTCTGCAGCAACACAAAGAGATTCATACATTTGAAGTCACGGTGATTGTGATTTCTATATAAATCTAGATTAGCATTTGGAAAAGTGAATTGTCAAGACTTTCAGCAATAACACTGATCTTTTGTTGTTATTATTGTTGATTTTGGAAAGGGTTTACACATTTTCTAAGATGGTTTGCAGGTTTAATTAACAATTGACAATTCACCTTTCCAGATCATCATATGACGTCATAATGAACTGCGTGGTGTGTACAATGACATCATAATGAATGACGTCGATAAGTACGTCACGAACGAGTATTTGAAGATGGTATATGCTTTGTTGTACACATTGTTTGCTTTTACTATTTAATAAATATTCTGTTGAATATTTTGAAACTAATTTGACTGGGCGCTGATGCTGCCAGAGGCAGCAACATCACCCAGTCAAATTAGTTACAAAATATTCTACAGCTTCCCTTTATAGTTTTCACGAAATTGATAGCTAGGGCATTTGGGGATCGATAAATCCCAACACGGCGAGGTGTGGGTGGAGCTTAGCTAGTGGTGGGCGGGGCATAGCTAAAAATGGAAAGGTCCATTGTCTTACAAACAGTAAAGATTTAAATTGTTGATGATATAATAAGTTATTTGTTGCATGGTATTGTTGAAAATGAGAAGACGGAAATGACTGATTCAGTCACACTGTAAAAATAACTCTGAATAAGTGTCTTAATTCCCCAGAGCTTTACTGATATAGACTTAGATATTCCTTTTAATCTTAGTGTTCAAATCTAGCTATCATTTAGTGATATTGAATATACAAAATAGGACAATCGAGAATTTTAGAATCGAAGTGCATTATGGTCACGCATGGTCTACATGCTCGTTCAGTGACCTTCACCTGTGCACGAGCCAGTGTATGCTAGCATGTATACTAGCATTGCTATTCTACTCTAGCACTTCTGCAACATCAAATGTTAGCAGCAAACACATGACCTGTTCCACACTTACACCGAGTTAAGGTAAAATCGCGCACACATACTCTAGGGTGAATTATCTACTCGAGGGTAGATATAGCACGTGGTTAAATTACATTGATTTCAATACAGACACGTGACTTACTCGACTTACCCAGCTGCGTAGGTCGGTAGCCTCGAGTAGGGAGTAGATTACGTACTTTAGCCGTTTGGGCGCTACTCTAGTAACTCGAGTAACTACTCTAGTAGGTGCGTAAACTCAGTCAAATTAGTCACAACATATTCAACAGCTTACCTGTATAGTTTTATGGAAATTGATAGTTAGGCCATTCTTGGATCGAGCAATTCCAACACATCGAAGTGTGGGTGGAGCTTAGCTAGAGGTGGGCGGGATATGGCTAAAACTGGAAAGGTCCATTAAGTTGTCTGAAGCTCGATTAGAGCGTGGTTGTGTACTGTACCGTACATATATATTAGTACCAGCTTGGGCCCCCATATGGAGACCAAACCCAGGCTAAAGTTGTTTCGATATTAATAACTGTTCGGCTGTATCTATTGCATTATCAGTGCGGGTTTAAATAGACTGTCTGTGATTATCTAATATAATTGAGGAAATGCATTGCCATGTGAAGACTACCTAGTCGAACAGCCAGACACTCTTGGCATGTCTTTGCGCATTTCAGCTTCTGAATATGACGGTAATCCTGGAAACTTACATTGACTTTGGCTTATTAATTACTGCCATTACTCTAGATGAGGCAACGTGTACCATTGGTCGTATCTGCTACCTATATCTGTAGTTATGCTACACTGTCCGGTATCCAGCGACCATTTTGTCTTTCGTCATTTTGATGGATTTACCTTGGTATACAAGATTTTCATAATCAGTATAATCTGTAGCAAGGTGTTGTTCAAAGGCAATGTTTGAGATGTAGCTACCCTATGGTAAAACCTTAAAGGCAAGTGATATTATGCAACGAGGAATAAATTTTTCAGAAAAGCGCGCATGTAGACAAGCAAGCTATTAAAGACACGTTTCTTGTGTCAGCGTACTGAGTGATAAGACGATAAAACATTGCATTACCAGATTGATAAGCTTAAAGTTTAGCAAGGACATGGAAATTATAACGTGTTATCAGCTAATGATGTCAGATTTAAAAGGCCATTGCTTGCTAACAGTAAATGAATGGTTTGCATTTCTATATTCCATTTAAACAAGATTAAACACAAATCCTCATACTAACTACTACACTACTATGGAGGGAGCCATTTCTAGCTATTCCCTGTCAATTTCTAGCTATTCTCCGCCCATTTCCAGCCATTCCTCGTCCATTTCTAGTCATTCCCCGTCCATTTCTAGCCATTCCCCGTCCATTTCTAGCCATTCCCCGTCCATTTCTAGCCATTACCCGTTCATTTCTAGCTAATCCCGCCTATTGCTAGCTATTCTTCGCCCATTTCTAGCCATTCCCCGCCCATTCCTAGCCATTCCCCGTCCATTTCTAGCTAATCACTGCCGATTCCTAGCTATTCCCTGCCCATTTATAGCTAGTCCCCGTCCATTTCTAGCCATTCTCTGCCCATTTCTAGCTATTCCCCGTCCATTTCTAGCTATTCCCCGTCCACTTCTCCCTATTTCCGCCCATTTCTAGCTCTTCCCCGTCCACTTCTCCCTATTTCCGCCCATTTCTAGCTCTTCCCCGTCCATTTCTAGCTCTTCCCCGTCCACTTCTCCCTAATTCCGCCCATTTCTAGCTCTTCCCCGTCAACTTCTCCCTAATTCGGCCCATTTCTAGCTCTTCCCCGTCCACTTCTCCCTATTTCCGCCCATTTCTAGCTCTTCCCCGTCAACTTCTCCCTAATTCCGCCCATTTCTAGCTCTTCCCCGTCCACTTCTCCCTAATTCCGCCCATTTCTAGCTCTTCCCCGTCCACTTCTCCCTATTTCCGCCCATTTCTAGCTCTTCCCCGTCCACTTCTCCCTAATTCCGCCCATTTCTATCTAAGCTCTGTCATCTGTGTACGCGTGATGGAATCGGTTATTAACGTGGTGAACCATGAAATAGCAAAATCCAAGTTTCAAGGTAACATTACAGGGAAGCTTTTGAATATTTTGAAGCAAATTTGACCGGGAGCTTTTAATATTAATAGTTTTTCAGTTTCATGACGGACAGATACGTCATTTTGAGTGTGACGTGAGGTAAGAAGTAACATATTTTAATTATGACGTTAGTTATTTGAGTGAGAGATCGGGCCCCTCTATTGTCGTTAGTTGTGAGGTATGTATGTGGGGACTGAACTCTACGCATAGCCTAGGATGGAAACAGCCCAGATAACGTGTCCATGTCTGTGGTGTTTATTAGCAAAATGGCGGGAAGGGTGAGGCACTTCGATAAAGTATGCACTGTGATTGTGAATCATAAGGGAAACGGGATCATGGCCAAAAATAGATGTTGGCATCACGTTGAATACCGACTATAGGTCATATAGACTATTCATAATCAGCTTGTAGAAGCGTACACGGGTGTCTTGTCTTGTGGTCGTCCAATCTTGTGGTAGAACATAGTTACCTACCATTGATTAAAATGGACAGATTTCGTAGTATTAAGTAGTGAAAACATGTAGATGTGTATCAGGCATGGGGCGAAGCCCTTTGGGCTTAGGGCTTGACTGGGCTTAAGCCCTATTTCAAAAGGCTTGCAAATGTGCTTAAGCCCATTAAACCCAAAAAGGGCTTTGTGCTTGGGCTTGTGCTTAAAGCACATTAAAAATATCATGTGCTGTCAAGCCCTTTTTCAAGCCCTTTTTCAATTTTCCTCTTGGATCAATACTTATAGTTACAAAATCATTGCTCTTTGCTATTCTACACATATGATGCTGTTGCTACATATTACAGATAAACCTTTGCTGCTTACTTTGAAATTAATTTGACTGAAAATAAGGCAACAATATGTTTAGACAAATAATTAAATAACACTTAGCAGCTTTCAAAGCCTACCTTAAACATTTTTGATGAATTCAGAATGAAATGGCGGGAGAAAAATACAGACATCTCTGGATATCTTGAAAACAAGTTACATCTGTTTCAGTCAATTTCCTTTCAAAATTTTCAACATGGACAAGATTTAGCAATATTGAAATCAACATTCTGAAAATTCAGAATGATATAGACTGAATGATTGGGTGTTGTTAACTGACCATTCTAGCTGCTCTGCTTATCTGGTCAATACAATAGAATTAATTTCACACCTCCCTGCTACCACACCTCTCCCAAGATATATCCCAATGTTTGTCTTGTAATTACACAAATGTAGATAATGCTACTGAATAGGAATGTTCTTTTAATGTAAGCTCCCACCACTCCTCACCATGCCCCTATTTTGATCTATCTCTACCACTAGCTAAGGGCTGTTAAAATAAAATCTTTTCAATGTAAATTATATTGTCAAATATTTTGAAATTATTAGTGCAGCAGATGTTGCTGTCATCAGCAATGGCTACATATCAAATTATTTTTGAAATATTCTGAAACTTTCCTGTATGGCTGCCTTGGAGATAAGATATTTTTCAAGGAAATAATTAACCATTTAATGGTAAAATATGGTCAGAATATGCAGACAAAGAGATGACAATTTTTGAGAATTACAACTAGAATCTATCCAGTCATTCCAGTAGTAAACTTTAAGAATTAACCTTAAATTTGTCAACAAATGTACATTTCTCAAGTCCACTGCAGAGGCCATTTCGGTAGGTTTACCACTACAGGGTTAAATCTTACAAAACAGATATGAGAAATATGTTATAATGTATGCAATATTTTGTTGAACATTTTAAAACTAACTTCATTGGGAGCTGTTGATCTATCTCTGCAACATATTTCCGGCAAGTTAATTTCAACATACACGCTTCTCGATGGATTTGTATATTCGATTTGAAAATGGGAAACAGAAATCTCAGGGGTTAAATGGATAAGACTTGGAAGTCGTGAATGTACATCTAGCTTAAGTAGCTTTGTCCCTTTTCCTGTTACATGTTACTTGCTAATTGCTGTTTATTCTAATAATACTACAAGATGTTGCTGAGAGACATTTCAACAGCAATATTCTCAAAATTAATATACTAATGTGATAATCATTTTGCTTATTCTCTACATATAAGTATTAAATTTTGACCAACCCCTAAATCAAACAGAATTACCAATTGGCTATGTAATTTCCTCAAAAATGCTTAAGGGCTTGTGCGTAAGCCCTGTGCATAGGGCTTGTGCGTGTGTTTAAACCCTTTGAAAACAGGGAGGGCGTGTGCATGTGCTTAAGCCCATTTTAAGTACAAGGGCTTGTGCTTGTGCTTAAGCGCTTTCAAAAGAGCTTCGCCCCATGTCTGATGTGTATTGCAATATCCGACCTTTAATAGCGCTATCAGCACCTGTTTCCTCTAGAGAGGTAATATGAAGTTTAGCTATAGGCTACGAGGCCTAGAGCAATGCCCTATAGAAGACCTGGGGAGCTTATGGCATTGCTCAGTAGAGTGAGTATTTCAGACGCGACCTGGACAGATCAAGGGACAAATTTCAAGTCGAACTCGATGTCAGAGTTATAGGCACGTTTTTGAAGATTAGGAGACTCAGAAGCCGTCAAATAAATGGGCTGTTCGAGAGTTTCAATGGAACACTGAAAGACATGCTGCACAAGTATGCTGCAGATGGTGCTTTGGGTGGAACCGGTTCATCGCTTATCTTCTGTTTACATATGTGAGATTTCTCAGTGTTCAATAGTCTTCTCGCTCTATAAGTTGTTGTATGGTGGATATGTCAGATGTCCTCTGAATGTGGTTAAGGAGGTCTGGACACGGTTGGGGGGGGGGGGTCCCTTAGGTTGACGCATTGCTCAGTATCTCTTGGACATGATAGAGAAGATGAATCAATGGCAGAGCTGGTACAGGAGAATCTCGCTCAAGCGCAACAAAGCCAGAAAAGTTGGTATGACAACGGGTCAAGAGGTAAGAGATTTTATCCCGGAGATAAGGTCCTAGTGTTTCCGCCGTCTATGTCTAATAAACTCCAAGCACAGCGGAAGGGTTCATATGAGGTACTCCAGCGAATATCAGCCACAGACTACAGAATTGCAACCGGTAGTTAGTCAGAGAAATTCCAAGGTAATGCACATTAATATGTTGTGGAGATTGCAGGGAAATCTGCAATCGGCTTTTCTTGTTGAAGAAGCCGGTTCCATCAAAGACGTTGGTGGTTGTGTATGGCAGAAAGAAAGACAGAATGGACGGAGATTGAGCAAATCTCTGATCCAGGGGCATGTCGATGAGATAGTACACTCGTGAGACGACTGAAGGAGTGAATTAATGCACTACGGTGGCATTGTCACGTCGGCGTATTATTGTCTGCGCCAGTGCGCGAGGATTTGACCAAATCGAGTACGTTGGCATGCATAGTATATAGGAGACAGGCCACGTGCAGGGTATTTCTGAGACAGGCTATGATTTTTGCTGGAATAGGCTCATCTAAACTAATCG
Source organism: Chaetoderma sp. LZ-2023a (assembly GCA_034401795.1). Taxonomy (NCBI): domain Eukaryota; kingdom Metazoa; phylum Mollusca; class Caudofoveata; order Chaetodermatida; family Chaetodermatidae; genus Chaetoderma; species Chaetoderma sp. LZ-2023a. The sequence goes on from CM067370.1 coordinate 17,340,581, forward strand.
CAACTCCGCATGCAATAGCAGCGATATTTTGCCGACACGGCTGTTGAAATGTTTCCATCAAGGGGTGGGGGGCACTCACTACTCAAGAGAATGATTGAAAGCGACCACAGGAACATTTCCTCGCTTCACCATATTGCAGTTATCCAATCTATTCAACAGTCCGTTTTATTATGGAAACATAATAAGTTTATTTCTAAACTGTACTGTAATAGCCAGTTTTCACCATTCTTAACAACCGGAAAATAATTTGTGCCAAAAGACGTTGTTTGTATATTCCAGAACGGTTAAAATCGATTCATTTATTTCGGGCAGTAAAAGACATAAACGGAAGAGGGCAGGATGTTCTATCTGACAAATGCGCTGACCATAGAAGGCGTCAGGTTAGAGTTAGAAAGGGTGAAGATTCCTGATGTTTTGCCATGGTCATAGCGTTTCGTTTGCTGGACTGTTATTAGTATTGGCCATTGCCCTATCCTCCCCACCCCATTTGTCCATTTTGTTCCAACATTCCATGGCCATGTACATACTTGCCAAGAGGAGTCCCTGTACTCTATCATGCTCTGCTGTGTGGGACCCTTGAACTATATTGTTCGGTATTCGCCACCTTTTCTAACTCAGATTAGTTTATACTCTCAATAGATAATTTCTACAATTCATTTAGTAGTCAATCACGTAATTTGCATCTCTGTTATCTAGCCGACATTTTAAATCAATTTTGATATGATTGAAATTCTGTTAAATGATGATGACAACGGCCACCATCACGAAGACGGCGACGACGGCGTCAAGAACGACGAGGGTTGTTGCCGTTGTTATTAGCATCAGCGGAAACTGCAGCAACAGCAGCAGCAGCAGCAACTGCAACAGCAACAGCAGCATCAGCGACAGCAGCAGCAGCAACAACGACGCCGACGACGACGGCGGCGGCGGCGGCAGCGGCAGCAGCAGCAGCAGCAGCTTTGTTGAATGTGGCGGCCTATTATAAATTATCTGTACATATCATATAACAGTCTTGCACAAGGTTTGTGAAAGGCACAATGTTGGGGTTACGGCTGCAAACCACACTTGCGGGCAAGGTATTGATATTACACATGCGACGCAAAGACATTTGACGAGCTATTGCTACTTTATCCGCATATATCTATGTATGTATGTGTGATTACTGCGGCTGTCGTAGTAGAAACATATTGCAGCTGCAATCAGTCCTTCACTGCTTTTGTCCACTGTGCCTTGTCCTCAGCCGAAATCCGTAGCTTCCTCACGTCCATTCTTGACTTGAGTGTACCAAGTCCTGCGCTCTTGAGGTCACCTCGTAGCACACTTAGCAGAATTACGCAATGACGTATCTATATGCATCAGAATTACATCGATCAGGATGTGCTTCAATAATATAGTAACGCTATGACGATATTCGTAATTACATACCGTGTTCTGTAACGCCATAGGCAGAGGAAGCAGAACGATGGGTGTCAGGACAACCACGAGAACAGTCTTTAAGGTCAAGAGGTCAGTTAAAAATCGAGGAGTAGAGATTGCCATCCTGATAAAGTTTGTTCACAGAAAACTCAAATTTAATTACTTTACACTTGCAAATCAAGATGAATATATATCTTAGACGATTTCTTTGATTGCGCGCGAAGAGGCGGCTAAACCCCGCATATTGCTAGCAGCGGAGATAAGTAGCTATCCGGCTCTTATTCAGATAACCAAATCTTCCTGCAAGAACTCAGGCGAAATATTCCATATAAATAGTTTGGTTTTCGCAAATGTATGCCTATATGAACTGCTAGATCGTTCCATGGCATAAAATAGAGTAAAGAAATTCTAGCGCATGATTGGACTAACAGATATACTGATAAGGTGTTAGTGACGTGTTCATAGCCACAACACATTTATGTATGCTACTTCGGTTTACAGTGGCACATTGATGTAAGACTTTTCTGCTGGGAATGTATTGCCTCCTATGGAAGAAATGCCTGTCAACCCAAGGATCGTGGTAATTTTCAGTAGGTCTGGCGATCACGCAATAGTACCATAAATCTGTGTCTTTTGGTTATAGTAGAATATGTCTATAGGCCATGTACGTGGCACCAAGATCAACAGGTCGTGCTTACGGGAAGATAGATATATGGGTAGGGGTGGGGTGGGCGGAAGGGGTGTGTGTTTTGAGCAAGCCACCTGCATTCAGACGAGTTTTACTGGTCACGCAATGGTAGCGGCAGTCTGGTACTGCTTTAACCGATTCCTATCGAAGTCAACCAAAATTGGCCTTTGTAATAGTCTTATGGAATGCCCATTTTCAGGCCAAGAGAAGGATATTTTTTTTAATTTGCCACTAGAATGCCTGGCTCGAAAAGCGAGGCAGAATTCCAGTGATACATTTTCTAAAATACTCTTCTCGTGGCCTGCAATGGACGCATAGTGTGTGTTTTCACGACTGACTTAGTTCGTGATTCGCTGATTTGGTTTGTGCCTGGTACCCTGGCTTATATGAGATAGAGGAATGGTACAGGGCACTAGGCACGAACCTGGTTCATGAAATTCACTGAACGCGTCAGTCACGAATACGGGGCCTTAGTAAACAAATACATTTATTTTCTTGACCAAATTTAGCCATTAAACGGCTAATACGGGTGGTTATTCGAATGGTAATTATACCATGTAACACAGGGAGTAGCCATCTTGTGTTTCCAAACCTAGATCGTCTATATAGACAAAGGCGAATAGAGATATCCGATCTGTCGCTCAAGTATATGACGTCATAATAAAAATACGTTACATATTAGCTGACGTCACAATCAAATGACGTAGGTTCGACACAAAAGGGTCAAAACTCCGCCACTAACCATCCGAACTGTGTGTCACTGGTGACTTTACAGATTAATAAATATTATGTTGAATGTATTTGAAACTAATTTGACTGGGTGCTGTTACAGTCATATGCAGAAACACTTCCTCGCCACATGAATATTAAAATATTCAACAGCTTGCCTATGTAGTGTTAAGATCTATTAACACACGAGTACGCAGTGGGCGCGCCCTATGTAGAAGCGGGTCCCGGGTATACGGGATAGAAGAGTTAATCGTGGGACGTTATCAATCTGATCTTGTCCCCTATCTGAATGTCGTTGTCGCCAGATAAGGCGTTCTCAATAACGGTAAACGGCAATCAGTAACTGGATAATTTGTTTATTTACTGGCTTTCTTGCTTCATGGAATAAACAATTAGGCCTAGCTGTTAAACTTTCGGCAACCTTCTTCGCACGTAGTTAGGGTTGTGTTACCGGGGTGAATAGGGGGACACCGGAGACTGACAAATATTGTCTGGGAGGGTAACAGATGGGGAATCCTAAGTCACAGAACCGTAGCGTCTACCACGTAAATGTAGTGGCAGAGGGATGGAATAGGTAAGTGACTATGGTTGCGTTGCGCAATTTCATTTAATATGCTATTTTAATCACTTTGACATTGATCTCTAGAATCAGAGAAATATTGTTGATCGGTGGATAGGTGCTGGGAACATTGGTTTAACCTTTTCTCAGAACGTCACTTCCGAGGTAACTCTACAAGTAAGCGGTCGGGGTAAGCGGTCAATATTGTAAAAAGCAGCAGCTCCCACTCAAATAAATTTCAAATTTCCAAAAGTATATTCCTACCTCAGAAAGAGTTTGTCGCGTATGGTTTGTCAGGGCCAAGGGTTTAAGGAAATGATGGGCCACTGATTGTTCTTGGCTTTTTGTCAAGACCAATATATAAATGTGTGGGTCGCATTATTAAAACAATTTTGGGTATTGAGCAGGTGCTGATTATATTCTTATCGGCTTTATTTGAATTCGACCCCTGGTCAAGTTGTTAAAGATAAGCGCCGCTAAAATGACAAGTTCACGTTCAATTGTCTTTGATTCACTGTGTATTATTAATATTTAGGCCTACAATTTGTAATGGGCATACCATCGAAGGTGTCACGCATGGTTTGATGGATCCCCTCCATAGAGCACAAGACAATTACAATATAATATTGGATTAGCACCCCCGGATCCATGGGGGGGGGGGGGGGGTGGAGACGCCTACCATGAAATAGTTCTATGGACACGAGATTATCGAATTCTAACTTTGTACGCGCAATCACAGGGGCCTATTCGGTGTTTGTAATGTTTCATTCCCTGCTGGCTGCTGTATAATGCCAGAGTTACACGGGCAGATAGAGTGTACAATGTGCTGTACGCTGTAGACTAATGCCTACTGGTCGTACGACAGATTGTACAATCTATCTGATCGTGTAACTCGGGAATTACACAAGTATCATAGGAGGCGCATAGAAGAGTTTTGCACTTCGGTAGGTTGAATATTGTAGTTTGCTCGTATAGCTTTTGTTTCCTACAGATTTTGGTCAATAGCACCAAGCATATGATGAGGCTTGGTCCAAAGTACTGACCGACAATGCGGTAATCGTGCCGAGGTCGACATATAGAATGGCATGCTCGGGGGTAAGACGCCCTCATCCCATATGGGGAAAGAATCTCATGGGAACGTTTTACCCCATATGACTGCATGTCACCGCTGGTGCAGGAGTTGGTGATGTCATGGTCATCTCGAACACCACCATTTCGGAACAAAGCATAGCCATTCCAGACGTCAAAGTCAGCCTGCGCATAATAGGCCAGTCAAAATGTGGTTTGACCCAAAACAAATTGCAACAGAATTTCTTTCTCTGCAATGAATTCCAGGCATGTTTCCTGAACAACATACTAAAAGTATACTAAAATATATTCGGTGGATAGGCTTCAAAATTGCATAATATGCAAATTAGCTATTTAAATTATTGAAAAAATTATTTTCTGCATAAACTCTGTATCGAAGCAAACAATAATGGCAAATGAACTGTCTGGAGCCATGGTGTAAGGGTGTGTGAATATGATCAACATATTTCTGTGTTAATTATGTACCTAATATTTTGTAAAATATGCAAATTAATACCAAAATTAAGAAAGAAATTAATTTTCTGGAAAATATATTCATTTAGACATTAATAACTGCCAGTAATTCACAAATTCCCTGGTGTAAAAGGTCACTGATCATCATCGAGGTCATGCTTGGCTGAGTTAGCACAACTCAAACCTTTGCACTCTCCACACATCCATGAGCAGTCAAGCCCATGCTTCTTGCATGTGCATCATGTCGTGTTGCAACCCGTTTTGCAATTGCATCTGAACACTTCAGTGAGTTTTACTGTAGCAGGTGGAAACTCCGTTTGTATAGGGGCCCTCACTGACTTTCCATCCCCATTCATCTGTCTGCATTTGTCCAGCGTTACCCTTCCACGTCTGAACTTGGAAGTACACTCTAAGGCTGTGATACTGAGTAGCCGCTGATGTTGGTGGCAAAATATAAGCCTCGACATATTTGGAACTTCACAAATTTGTCACGGAAACGCTTGTATAGTAAGTCATCAAGACATTCTTCTTCGTGTCCATTATGCAAACATACAAAGGCTTTCTCTCCTGCTGCGACAATGTTATCCTTTGAGGTGTCAATCGTTTTGGTGAATAGGTCAGCAAGTTGAATGGATTGGCTATCGTTTTGTATTTTCTCTAATGCAACGGCTTTGCCAATGCCATAATCTCGGGATATTGTATCACAACCAAGTAAGGCATGTACAAAAATTATTCTAGCACATACATTCGCTCTCAATATGCCATTCGTCCTCTTTTTCCTTTTTTTAAATTGATTTTCTGCAGTAATTCTGTATTGAAGCAATTAATAGTTGACTTGCCAGGAAAGTTGCCATGCTGGACTGCTTGCATCAGTCCAGACCATGCCTGCCTTGATGACGAAGTATCAGGGGCACGTCCCACAGAAGGTCAATATGTCGTGTGTGATCAATTACTTCCATCGCCTTCAGTGCTTTATATGTCAATGGTACCGTTCCAGTGTGCTGGGATTTATAGTATCTGATTTTGATTCTTCCAGCTTTGATAATGCCATGACGCATCTGCAGTCGCTGATATTCTAGGGAAAGGTTTACTCTCCAGTTTGCCTAGCGTAAAAGTCGAAATGATACCCATCCCATGAATATATTGTCCTGGGCTGGGTGTAGGTAACTCTTTACTTTGAACAACAGCTGCGCTCATTTCAAATTTCTGGAACTCGGTATATGAATATCTGCATCCATGTTTATGAATCGTGTCTACAAAAAATTTTGAGGCGAAGTGATGATGCATTTCGGTTGCATGGCCAAATTGCAAAGGTGCTAGGTGGAATCTTGGCTTGGTTGCTTGCATGATGGCTTGTCCTATTGATGCCAGATTTACATCTATCTTTTGTCCAACAAACAAATCTTTTAGTAAGGCAAACAGTGATGGTGAGATGAAGCTTATTGCCTCCTCAGGTGAAGATAGTTGTTCGCTAGAAGAATATGTATCGCTAGATGTATCAACAGACTTGATTTCATTCTTGATACGTTTGGCAGCTGCCTTTATCATTCGGAGCACCTCTATGTCTGGATCATATGTCTTCTGTTGCTGATAAAAGCTCATGGAGAGCTCGATGCTGCAGTTGTATGAAATGTCACGCACGACATTTGGCTTGCCATTCAACTCGAGAATTATGATTCAATCTTCGAAATGTTCCTCTAATTTCCTTTTCATGTATATAATCCTGTATCGCTCGTATTCTGAACATTGGAGAAAATCTCAATTTTCTTTATTGGGTCTACACGCTTATCTGTTCATTGTCATTTTTTTATTTAAGAACTTGGTAACTATGAGAAATGCTTCATTTCTCTCTGTTTCATCTGGGCGCCCATGTTTTTGCTTTTTTGGCCCTATTATCTGAATCAGATGAATATCGTTGTGGAATCTGCTTGCCAGTCCTAAAATTGGCTCTGCAACTCTGATGGTAAACATTGTGAGCTGCATTAAGGTCTTGAACATAGGCATGTCTAACTGCAACTAACTTTGATCAATCATCTTTCATTTCTTCACATATACGGGAGATAGTATCTTGGAAGCCTTCAGTTCTAACGGAATAACATCAAAACCACTTTTCCTCCCTTCATATTTAGCTGCTTGGCCACAGAACAAGCAATGTTTGTTGAAACTAAACTGTGGACTCTCTGCGCGAAGAATGCGGATAGAATGCAGTTCAGGTACAGTTATTCTTCTCTGTTCATTGGCTATATTTCGTGGATTGATAAATAGCCGCCTGCACTCTTGATGCACACATGTTCTTTTTGAGTCGTTATACTACTTTGACGTGCCTCACTACCACGATTAATACCATCACTTCCCTTTTCACGAAGAATGACGGTCATGTGACCATCAGATAAACTGTGTTTGCGGATAACACATTCACCCTCCATGCTCAAATCCCGAAAATGTAACACAATTAGAATAATTTATGTTAGCATTTAAAATTGCGTGTTTGAATGTGGTGTAAATTTCTATACCTGAAACTAGATTCATGTTAAATGTTTTAATCTTACTTTTATTTCCACTTTTACAAAGTACCCTGGACAACATATTTTGAAAAAACCTAACCTGAAAAACAGTTAAGCTAAGCCGCCCAGTTGTATTGCTTAATTACCTGAGGATGAGTTAAATTTACTACTCAAGTGAACACTCGCTATAATTCTAACATGGGATTTCCACAATTTGAAATAGTTGCACAGTATCATGATTTCTTTGACTACTTAACCAATCATAGCAACTGATTTTCGTTTTTCGAGGCATACATGTTATTAGCATGTTGTTAAAGACCAGCTTTAGTATCTCGAAGCATGAAATACACCTAATTTAGCATGATCGGATGCTTAGATACTGAACTATGTTAGAAAATCCATTTTTCCATGATGTCATTAGGTAAGTTGCATATTGTGTAATTTTACGCCTATCCACCAAATATATTTGAGAATACTTTTAGTATGGTGTTCAGTAAACATCCTCGAAATGCATAACCATACAACAGATTATGTTGCAATTTATTTTGGGTTGAGCCCCATAATTGACTAGATTGCCTGGACTATAAATTTTCCAGACTAGATCATTACGAATACAGATGTCAACGTCAGTCCAAGAACCGGCGTTCCAGATCAAAGCATTGCGTATATCAATGTTAGTACAATCACGACATTGATTGTTAATGATTATTATTAATACTATAATCTGTTATATGGTTAAAATATGTTACTGTAATTCTATCAACAGAATTCCGCAGAATTAAATGTATGGTCCCTCGCCTGTTTGCCACAGTGACCTTGACCTGTGACCGTGTGACCTCAATGTTATCATGCTGCTTGCTAACATTATAGGTAACCATGTATTCATGTTTAGTTCCAATAGAGTTGGCCAACCCTGACATATAACTGATTTGCTGAATGGAGAAACTTAGGTTGAAAAAGCAGGGGTTAAATAGCAATATGAGAATGGCCTTGACCTTTGACCTAATGAGCTCACTATCATCAGAATGTCTCGCTATGGTATATGAAACCATGTGACCAAGATTGGTTCCAGTAGGATTAAGCAATCCTAAAATATAGGCAGACAAAACAAATTTAACAGGGGAATTCCAGACATGATAGAGGCCAAATATCAAGGCTATGATGACCTTGATTGTGGGTCTAGTGATGTCACTATAAGCGCGCAGCTTCCTTATTTTATAGGGGGCCATGTGTCCAAGATTAGTTCTGGTAATATTAAGTAATTCTGAAATATAAATGTATATGATTCACTAAACGGAAAACATAAAAGTTAAAAAAGCAGAGATCAAATAGCAAGATCAGAATGACCTTGACATTTGACCTCCATGTCACCATCCCGCATGCTCTTGGTGTACGCAACCATGTACCCAAGTTGTGTTTAATTAGGATTAAGCATTCCTGAAATATAACCTGGTAGGTTTTGCTAAGCCCGAAAATTTAACATTGAAAAATAACAAAGAGTTGTAGAGGTCAGAATGATCTTGACCTTCGACGTTGTGAATTCAGTGTCAGCATGCTGCTTCCTAACATTATAGGTAACACTGTATCCAGGTTTGGTTCCAATAGGAATAACCAATTCTGAAAGATAAGCCGAGAAGTTTTGCTAAACGCGAAAACTTAACATTGAAAAAGGTTTGTATCAAAGTCACACTGCCCTTGACCTTTGACCATGTGACCTCATTATCGTCATGATGCGTCCTAACAGTATAGGCAACCACATAGCCAAGCTTAGTTGCAACAGGATTAACGGGTTCTGAAATATAGGCTGAGAAGTTTTGCTAAACGTAAAAACTTCATCTCGTTGACGCCGTCGCCGCCATCGGAAAACTGACACACGTGTCTTGCTTTCTGCTTCACAGGCGTGACACAAATTTAGCCTTAAGCGCAATGTATTGTAGAGAATACTCTCTTATATAACTTTAAGTCCAGTTATCCAATATTTGGCCGTATGAATTCAAAGGCTGCATAGTGTTGAAAGATATATCACGTGGAGAGGCAAAATGTCCTCGGGGCACTTTTTCGTCAACCGCGGGGAGGGGTGCAATTTGCCCCAGGGCTGCGGCAAAATGTCACTAAAATAGAAAAATGTTTCATTCATTTAAGTGATATTTGTTCGAATAATATCCAAAGTTGTGTCTGATATACTTGGCAGCAGCTACCTTCTACAGCTTACAGGGGTGGGGTGGGGGGGGGAGGGGGGGGGGGGTGTTAAATGTTAACATAGTCGAAGCGGTAGCTATGGTTATTAGCAGGTGACTTCATGGTGGTTGTAGTAGTATGACTAGTACGATATCTATTTTTCATATAAGGCGACAGCAGTAGAAGCAGCAGTAGCTGCAGCAGTAGCAGCAGTAGCAGCAGCGGCAGTAGCGGTAGCTGTAGCAGCAGCAGTAGTAGAAGCAGCAGTAGCATCAGCAGCAGGCTGCGATGAACAGAGTGGGTTATGTGATTATGTTCCATTAGAGGTAGCGGTAAATGCTACAATATTTAACGTCCTCATCACATACACTGGTCATTCAAACATATTCAAATTGCAGAATTATGCAAAAGCGGCGATATATGTCCACAAAAGAGTGGTGTTATTTGAGCAAATGCCATGTGATTATGAGATGTGTTCCTGGGAAATTATATCTCTTTTATCAAATGAGACCTCGACATGTTGGCACAAAGTCGTAATCAGATAAGCGCGTCTCTGGCGAAGTATATTCTGATATTACTTGGCGATATTAAGACCCCGATTTGATCATATTCTACAGGGAAACGCTATATACCTTTAGCCTTTGAAGAAAAAAGTAACCTACTGATACGCTATGGCAGAAGCTGCTTCAAAATATTCAATAACGCCGTTGCATAATTACATCATATTGAAATAATGTTGTTTCATGTTTGAGAAGGATATAAACTATGTCTTTGATATTTAGCTGTTTGATATCTGAAGTCATCTTTCAATATGACCATTCTAATTGAGATGTCCATTAAAGCTCGATAAGGCTTAGTTCAAAGGTCAATATGTTGTAAATGCGAGTTTGAAGTTTTGACATCGAGCACGAGTAAAAAAAACCCACGCGATATCGTAAAACATCTTACGAAATCTGATAGGCTAACCTCCACCCATCCACCCCAATAGGATATCAGATAAGGTAGTCCTTAGAAAGACAGCGACGAGAAGACATTTTCTCTCATGTTCACCTTGGAGACGTGTGATAATGACGACAATGGTGGTAGATGATCAGCTGATAAGAGAATATGGAATAAATCAGTATGGGTCACTTTCAACACCTGAGCTGAATACAAATATATAATTGATATATGCAATTCTCGAACGTTGACAATTTATTCAGATTTCAGACAAATTTAGTTTTGCATAATTATCATAAAATAAGATCAACAAATGAAGATTTTAGAATAATATTTTTCAAATATATGGCGGAGTAAATACAAAATTTTCTCATATACATATTCATGTCAAACCAGTCTGTAATGGACACCCGTTTATGGGGCTCGCTGATGCTGATACTGGGGGAACTGGTGGCCGTATGACCACGCATCATGCAGAGCCGCCACCATCTAGTCCCAATTGCAGATTAAACTTAACGTATTATAGGCTAATCCAAATTTATGGCATTCCAGATTTTCTCCAGTGAGAATACAGCCTAAGTTGATGACAACTTGTGACTTAATCCTGATTCTCACTTTGAAACAATAAAACCATGTTTAAACAAATTGTTGCTTCGACCACAGTAGCCAATGGGTTGATTCCTTTTACTTGGAACAAGTATCAATGTATGGTATCTAACTTCACTTACCAGAATCTCAATAATAAAAGGGCGAGATGTTTAAGATTTTGAAACTAATTTTACAGGAACCTGATCCTGTTGCTGCAAATGACAGCAATAGCTGTCAAATCAGTTTCAAAATACTCACCACTGTCACTAGCATTTCCTTTTAAATCGTAAATGATTTTGGTGTTTTGACGTCATGAATTCAAAGATTTAAAGGCGTATTATCGGTAATATTAGTGACTGAATAATGGATGTGTGGACAGAGCGATGGAAATAGTCGCGGTCGTTACATTGGATCAGGTGAGCTAGCATCTAGCAACACACAAACAATAGGTATTAGTCTCTATTCGATAGCGTATTTTATAGCTAATCTTTTGGACCCGTTCGTGGTTTGTGGTTGGTTCGCACCCGTGTCGTTTATATTCGTTTTCACACATTCAACCATGTGCCATATTCTATTTATATGAGCGAAAGTAATAATGATTCTCATAGCATTTTGTCTCCTTTCAATTTATTTAGCGACAATAAAGCAAACTAGATTGATCGGTCGTATTCATATTTTCTTTATTACTTTATTACACTCAGGCCGTGACACCGGCATATGAGGATTATTTATACAATGGCAATGGCGGTAGAATTATTATTATTATTATTATTATTATTATTATTATTATTATTATTATTATTATTATTATTATTATTATTATTATTATTATTATTATTATTATCATTACATCATCTCCGCCGCGCTGCCGACGAGGGTTACGATAGTCATCGCAAATCCCCACGTTCGCCGCTTTGCACTGTTGACACACCCCACAACCCACCCCCATCGGCGGAGCCAAATGTAAATGTCCTTTTGCACTCCGCAATCATATGGGTAACTCACATACCAAATTTGGTAGAATTTCGTACAATAGTGTCAGAGGAGTTGCATTACAATCAATGTCATGACATGTTGACCCCATCCCCCACCCCTGGGGGCGGAGCAAAAAGTAAATGTGCTCATCCACTCCACATTGATATGGGTAACTCACACACCAAATTTGGTTGAACTCCATCCAATGGTTTCGGTGCAGATGCGTTAAATCAATTTCCGCATGTTAAAATTTGACCTTTGACCCCTCTCCTGCTCCCTGTGGGCGGAGCCAAATCTAACTGGCCTTTTGCACTTCGCAATCATATGGGTAACTCAGATATCAAATTTGGTTGATTTCCGTCTAACGATTTCAGAGGAGGTGCGTTACAACTGATTTGACCTTTTGACCCCTGCCACGCCCCCCCCCGCCTACCCCCCTGTGGGCGGAGCCAAATCTAAATATTGTCTTGAAAAGCGGAATCATATGGGTAACCCACATACCAAATTTGATTTAATTCCACTCAATGGTTTGGGAGGAGATAGCGTGACGGACGGACAGACGGACGGAGGCGATTACAATATTCCCGACGTTTTTTTTAACGTGGGGATAATAATATGGAATGCAGCAAAACTGGCGATACGGAATGGCTATCAATTGCCGTATGTCAGGTTGAGGTAATATAGTATACGTCATTGGCGAACCAGGAATCCAACAAAGACAGCTCTAGGTTAGGCATCTTCGCAAAGGCAGAAATCTAAAGGTGCATATTCACACCAAAATGCTTGAAAAAAATTTGTTAAAATTGTATACTTTTAGATGCTTATTATTTTTTGCCCCTCTCACACCAATCCAAGACCAGTACGAGGTCACTTCGGAAGTGCAATTTTATCAACAGTATCCGTGGTCTCCGTTTTTTGTCCGTTTTTTTATGCAGCACGTTTTTATTTCGTGGTACCCGTTTTTACTTCGGGAGTAACCCGTGGCCACCACGGAAACACCACGGGACCAACCCATGCTCATGTCCGTTTCCTGGAATTCACGGACTGCACTCCGGCGACATCTCATGGCCATCCCGATTGCATCACATGTTGACTTTGGCGCCAGCCCGAGACTACTACGCGTTGTCAGTAGTGACTACGACGCCAGCTCGAAAGTACAACGTGTAGCCTGTGAGCACTTCGTGGCCAACTCGTGGACACTTCGTGGACTCCGCAGCTGATTCTGCCGAAATAAAAACGAGGCTCACGGACGTGTAGCTTCATTCGAACGCTGATTTTTGACGAGGAAAGACATCTATAATAATAGATAAGACGAATTTTTGGAACTTTTGCAAGATGCCACCAAGAAAGACAAAGGCAAAGACGAAGACAGAGACAGCACCGAAATGGAAGAGGGGTCAGCAGCCAGACACACAGGCAGAGGAGGAGGCAGCAGTACCTGATAGACCCCTGCACCAGCAGTGGCAGAAAAAGAACAAGCAGACAGACTAGCAACATCTGCCTCTTCTCCTGCCTCTTCTGGCCATTCAACAGATGGCGATGGGGATGAGGAGCAGCAGCAGGAGCAGGACTCAGTACCCCGAGCCAAGCCACGCGGGAAGGGCAAGACAGTTCTTCCCGTTACACAGCTGCCTGAGCAGAAAGACAAGGCGGAGGAGATCATTGAGTGGTGGATGTCCTACCCACAGCTGTATGACAAGACCAAGCTGGCCTACCATGATGTGGTGAAGAAGAAGGACATCATCACCACCAAGGCCGTGGAACTGGGCGTGTCAAGTAAGTACACATTTTTAGTCTAATTTTTATAGTCCTATAGAAATAGTACTGTAGAAAGGGCTCTGCCTTACAGACCTACCGCCTTAGTATTATCATAAAAGCAGTATAAAACAATAATGATTTATTTCTTATTCTGATACCAATTATTAATATTATTGTGTTTATTATTTAATAGCTGTCAAAATAAATAATAAATAATAGATAATAATGCTAATCAATTTTTTATTTCTTCTCATTACAGATGATACCCTGAAGAGATGGATGACACACTACCGGGATGAGTACTACAAGATCATGAACAAGGTGGAGCAGGCTGAGCGATCTGGAGCGGGCCTAGATGATGTCCGTCTGACTGAGAGGGAGCGGTGGATATACGGCCATCTTGGTTGGTTGAAGGTCCACCATCAGCCTCAGAAGAACAGGACAGTTGTTGGTGTAAGTATTATAATGAAAAATAAAACATTATGATAACCCTAAGATATTAGTACAAGGATTGTTCATAAACATTGCTACTTTTTAAAAACAGTGTATACAAAAACAGCCATAGTGTCAAAAATTAGACTATTTTAAGACTATCATTTCCAGTTTAAAAAACAGTTGTAGTATCTATGTAATATTTATAATAAGCTTCAAAACATAATTAATAACTGCTGTTTACCAGTTAGCCTTCAATGTAAACTATTCCAATCTCTAATTAAACCTATACTACTATACAACTGTGAAGTATGGGGTATAAACAAAACAATCCACACCAAAACAAATGTTGAGACCCATTTGAATATAGAAAAAATTAACAAACACCGTATGAACAAATTCAACTTAAATTCTGTAAAAATGACACTCAGTGTTTCAAAGCAAACCACGACAATAGCATGCAAAGCTGAACTTGGTCTGTACGCTCTGTACCTGGACGTGCTCACCACAGCAACTAAGTACTATAATAGACTATTTTATTCAAAAAATAAATTATTAAAAGATGCACACAGATATTACTCCATGAACAAAAATGAATAACATAACTGGGAATCACCAATCGAGGAGTTCGTTCAGAACTCAAACATCACAATATTATCTGAAAAACCAACAAAAATTAAGTTAGACAGTCTCTACAAATCAATTAAATCAAATCTTGAAAAACAGTACCAACATTACTTCTTTAATAAATTAGACGAAAATAAACAAATTGGAAAATTAGCTACCTATTCACATCTATACAACGAATACGAACAGCAACATTACCTAAATGAAATCAAGAATACAAATGACAGAAATATATTAACGAAGCTAAGAACAAGCAGCCACAAACTTGAAATAGAAAGAGGCCGATACAATAATATAGCAAAGAATAAACAGACTTTGCCGCCAGTGCTCTCTAAACCAAATTGAATCAGAATCCCACTTTCTCCTGCACTGTCCTACCTACCTACACTATAGAAAAGAAATATATAACTGCATAAACGTAAACAATTCAGCGCAAACATGTTACATATCAGATAACCAACTGCTACAAAAAATTCTCAACCCAGAAAATACATATGCCAAAAGATTAGCCAGGATTGTCTCTGGCATGTATTCAAGCAGGTTAGCAAACCATACCCTCATCACTGCCAGCTGTGCTCCATTAAAATCAACCAAAATCTTAAATATATTACCAGCCAAACCTATTCACCAAAAATGTAAAACTCAACTGTATATATATTCATATGCTACCATATGTAAATACTTTAATGGGGTTAGGTGGGTGGGGCCCATACCTTGTGAATAAATACAAGGTTGTGCTCAATTATTATTAAGTATTAAGTATTAAGTAATATTTATATATGACTTAATTATTTCTTGTTTTACAGCTCGGTCCTGATCCTCACACACAGAGACAGGTACGGGAGGCAGAGGAGGAGGAAGGAGACACCCAGGAGTCTGCTCCACAAGATGACCCCCAGCCAGATGATGAACCTGGAGAAGGGGCAGTCCGACCCCCTTCAGCTGCAGGATCTGCCACTTCTGCAGCGTCAGCAGCCACCCGTGGGCATAAGAAGGCACCCGCACCTGCAGTACTCACTCAATCCCGAGTCAACTTAGCTGTGGCCACCCAGGTACGAACCGCTACACATGAGATGCAGGACCGCATCACAGGCCTGGTCAACCGCATGGCCACCAGGGATGCCACTCCAGACCATTAGTGGGGAGGTGGCTTGGCAGTGTTTCTGATGAACTCCATCCTGATCTGCAACGGGAGTGGCAGGAAAGAGTAAGTTCACGTTTATAATTACCTATTATATACTATTTTAGTTTATAGAGATTTAGAATTATGCCTCTATAGTAATGCACATAAGGATAGCCACTTACAGTATTTTCAATCACAAAAAACAATTTAAAAACTTTTTATGAATCTTAATATAATTAACTTTTATTAATAAGAAAACACTACTTAAATACTTTTCATGAATATTCATATAATTAATTTTTATTAATAAATAATAATACTTTTTTTCCAGACATTTGCGCTAACACAGGACTTCAGGGAGAGGTCGAGGGAGCTGTACAGGAGGGAGGCGCAGCAGCTACCTATGCCCTTTAGGCAGCCACAGTCACCAACCCAGGCACCAGCTCTGTCACAGACTCTGACACAGACACCAATGCAACAACAGCAACCACAGATGAGCAGGTCTTCCAGCAGGCGTTCCGCTGCAGGTTTCCCCAGCTTCAGTAGCATTGGGGAGTTCATCGACACACCTATACCGTTCAGCAGCAGCATGCTCACCCCGGTCACTACTTCTGGGAGCTTGGACACTACCCCCTCCGCGATGGTTACTGACGACTGCCGTGAAACCTTCTGTCACCGCATCCCTGGCTATGAGATAGGGACCACCGTGCAGGATTCTACAGGCATCTATGTAATTAGTGCAGTGCCACAGCCGTCGGGACAGCAGTCAGGACAGCCACAGTCACAGCAGGGACAGCAGATGCAGGGACAGCAGCAGCAGGGACAGCAACAGCAGCAGGGACAGGACTTCACAGTACTATCTCAGGACTATAGTAGCACTAGTGGCTCTACCTATCATCAGTTGTGATTTCTTTAACTTTTTATTAGTCTAAGCACTTGTATCATAGGAATTAGCACAGAAAGTACAATTAATTCTTTTTACACTGTAATTGTTTAATAACCTACTTCCATAATGATCTTGAAGAATGACGTTTTGTAGGCATGCTCAATACTATTTGTGAAAATTTATCACTGAAATGACTGGCTCAGTAAGCGAGCCAGTCATTCCAGTGGTAAATTTTCAAAAATAGTATTCTTTAAGCCTAAAAATATATAATTATGAAAAATGTTAAGTGATTTTTGGTTTGTATTTACAGAGATAAGTCAAAACAGAAAAAATTAATGAGTGAAATGTCACAAACACTAGTTTTAGTTCTTGAGGTTGATATGATTAATGGTGATATAAAAATGTATGGTGGATAATTATTATGAGATCTGATACCTGTATCGTGTATGTTCTTGAGTTTGAGTTAGAATAAAGTTATCAAATAATATGTAAAAAAATGTATTGTTTTTATTGCGAAAGAAAGAAATATGACCTAAATAATTTGTATTAAACTTGAAATGACCTTGAAAATATAAGTTTCCAAATAGAAGTTAAGTGGTTGATCTTAAAAGTGGAGGCCTCAAAGATGTGAGACCCAAGAGACCTCAGATCATCCTGTCTTGCCAGGGTACTCTCCCAGCTGGCGAGTTGTAGCATGCCCGCAGTCTGTCTCTCAGCTCCTTGGCCTGCCTGGTACCAAAGTTGCCAGCCTGCGGAAGACCCAAATCAGGCATCTGCACCTCCTCTCTCCATTCACCAGGGAGTAGGTTATGCTCTGCATCTTCCCGGTCGATGACTCGGTTCTGTTCCCCAGGGTAACGTGTACGCATAAGGTTATGCAGACATATACAGGCCATGACGATCCTCTGAACATTCTTTGGTCGCTGAGGCATAGTGGTCAAGCGACATCTGAAACGGTTGACTAAGATGCCAAAGGCATTCTCAACGACCCTACGTGCCCTGGAACATCTGTAGTTGAATATACGGGTCTGACGGTCAAGTTTCCTCCTGGAGTAAGGTTTCATCAGGCGTTTCTCAAGAGCAAATGCGTCATCACCAACGAGGAAGTATGGCACTGGAACCCCTTCTTCATCACCGGGTAGTTGTCTCTCAGGAGGAAAGTGCAAGGTGCCGTCCTCTATCTTCTGCTTGAGATGACCGCAGTTGAAGATTTGGGCATCACTGCAGGCACCGTTACATCCTACATCAACCCACAAGAACTTGTAGTCAGCGTCCACCATGGCAAATATGATGATGGAGAAAAACTTCTTATAGTTGAAATAATGAGAACCCGACTTTGGCGGCTTGGTAATGGCCACATGCTTCCCATCAATAGCGCCCAACGCGTTTTGAAAATTCCAACGGTAAGCAAACTCCTGGGCCTTTTCCATCCACTCAGCCTCGGTGGTTGGGCAGTGGATAAGGTGGTTGTACTCGTCAATGATGGCCTGGCATACTTCTTGGATGGCAAGGGAAATGGTGTTGTCTGGTACCCTAAAGCCATGCATGAGTGTCTTGTACCTGTCCCCAGCGGCAAGGTACTTGATGGTGATAGCCACCTTGAGGCCTGCAGGTAGGGCAAGTCGGTAGTTGGTGTCCTTCTTCCTTATCCGAGGTTCTAGTCTATGGACGACTTCATGGAACATTGCCGGTTCCATCCTCATCATGTTGGTGAAGGTCCGGGGGTCTTCTGCTTCGAGCTCCACCATAAGGTTTTCGTACCAGCCATAGTCCTTTCTGCGGGTAATCCAATCCCGAACCCACAGTCTGATGGGCCCTCTTCCCGTCGTTCCTGTCGTTCTTCTTCCTCAACTTGTCGCTGGGCCTCTGCCACTGCCACGTCCATCTCAGCATTGACCACCTCGAGACCCATAGCCACGCCTAGCAGCATCATGTCTTCCTCTTCAGCAGCCATACCATACTTGTAGATGTTGTAGATGAAGATGATCGTAGAGATGGTCTCTCCTCAGCAGCAAGATGCAAAATGAGAGATGTCGGTGAAGATCGGGCTTTTTATAGCAAAAACGGACAACACCACGGATGGACCCGAGGGGCCAAAAACGAGATAACCACGAGAAGAGCACGTAATTGAAACGACGACGACGGGGACCACGTTATGACCACGACATTAAAACGTAATAAACCGTAATAAAAACGTACAGGTCGATGTGAGAACGTTTCCCACGTGATGAAAAACGGTGAGCACGCAATGAAATCGTAGTTGTCCCGAAGGGGACACGAGATAAAAACGTAATAGACGTACTGAGGTCGAAGTTGGACAGTCCGTGGTAGCTTTTTCCCGAAGTGGAAACGACATGTTGACGTAGTTGCCACGAGATAAACCTGTAGTACCATCGAGTACCGTGTAATGAAAACGGCCGTAAAACAGGCCAACAATCAATCCGGGGCCATCCCGTTAAATCCGATGTAACTTCAGCCCAACCTCGAGAACACTACGAGAGTACTTCGAATAAGCCGTATTGAACACGTTTCCAATTCGGCAATAAATTTCCGAAGTGCACACGTTTCAGTTTTTCAACATGTCCATAAACTTTTTGATCCGTGCAGCATCCGTGAGAATTGGCCCACGGAAGGAATCGACACGTCCTTAATTCGTGGTTAGTTCGTGGCAACCCGTGAGATCCGATTCCATTTCGTGGTTACTTCGATTTTTAAACTTTTGCGCCCACGGACACGTCGAAGTGGCCACGAAATGGCTTCACGGATTGGTGTGAGAGGGGCATCTATATGCCTCGATCGAATGAAGAGAAATAAATCTTTAAATATGATGATTTCATTCCATCTAAATAAATTTCGTAACTCTTAGTTGTGAAATTGAAATAGAGGCACGGTACTCTAATTCAAATTCATAACTTAAAAGTTTATATTCATTTATACGCAATGAAATCATCCATATGCTAAGATTTATTTCGTTTCTTTACATCTAGGCACACAATTTAAGCCTCTAAATGTAGACTATTTTAGCAATTTTATTTTTAGGCATTTTGGTGTGAATATGCATGCACCTTTAATAACCTATAAGTTGGAATGAGAAAACGTATTCATGATTGCCAGTTCAAGAAAGGTACACGGATAACATCATTGATGCTGCCAAGGCCACGATTCCTAATAAACTGGTAACCATAAACCCTAACGATAAACCATGGATGTCCACTAAAATCAAACATGAAATGAGAATTAGGGAAAAAATTATTTAAGAAATCTAGGAAAACCAAACACGACAGGACATATCTAATTTCAAGACGCTACGGAATCGTGTTAACACCTTAGTTCGCGAAGCCAAACAGAACTATAAAACAAAGCTGGCGGAAAAAATTAAAAACGGACGGACTGGTTCCAGAGAATGGTGGAAGATATGCAAATCATTTCCGTTTGATTCGAACTCAAACTTCGGCGAGATACCCCCTTTAAAACGTGCAGACGGCTCCTTTACTCATGATCTTTCTGAAAAGGCCAATCTCATCAACCGCTATTTTTCTAGTATTGCCACAATTAACGATTCCACCCCTCTACTATCCGGCCCATCGATATACACTAATAATACCCTAAGCTCGTTTACGCTGACCCACCAGGATGTCTTAGATGTCCTTTCCAATGTGGACGCCACCAAGGCAGTTGGTCCTGACAGACTAAGCCCCAGACTTTTGATCGAAGGCAAACAAGTCTTGGCCCCAATCCGTGCACGGTTCTTTAATTATTCTATCACTAAATCGCACTTTCCAACCCCCTGGAAAACAGCTAATGTAACCCCGATTTTCAAAAAGGGAGACAAGAATATTTGTTCAAATTACAGACCAATATCACTCCTAAGTTGCCTAAGCAAGATCATGGAAAAAACAATATAATGTTAAACATTAGACACGACATCACCCCCTACCAGTCTGTGTTCCTTCCGGCCCAATCTACAGTTAACCAGCTTTTGGACATCTATAGTGACATCACACTAGCCCTTGATCAAGAGAAAGAAGTACTTTTCTTATATTTTGACATTTCCAAAGCGTTTGATAGGATATGGCACCGTGGCCTTCTTCTAAAACTAAAAAACTTTGGAATTTCTGGAAACCTGCCAGCATGGTTCGAAAGCTATCTCCGAAATCGCCACCGACGAGTGGCAATAAACGGAACCGAATCAACGCTACTCCTACAAGCGGGTGTCCCGCAGTGCTCAGTGCTTGTCTTTTACTATTCCTAATCTTTATACACGATATGCCCCGCAATATTATAAATAACATTAGGTTATTCGCGGATGACACGTGCATCTATGTGGTATCGGAAAACTTTGTTGCACACACAACCTCGATCGGCCACGACCTACAAACTATGGCGTCTTAGGCCACAACATGGCTTGTGGAGTTTAAGGCTTCTAAAACCACTTCTTTGTTTATTTCCCTACGCAATAACCTGACCCTGTTTCCCATAAATTTTATTAATTCTAATATACTGCCATCAAATGAACACAAGCACCTCGGAATCTGTTTCAACAAGAAAGGTAACTGGCTTACCCATGTAGTCCCATTAATTGTAAACGTACAACACAAACTCTCGCTACTCAAAGGCCTAAAATATACGCTCGACAGGAAATTCCTAGAAATTATGTACAGAAGTTTCATTAGGCCATTGTTTGAATATGCCGATGTTGTATGGGACAGCATACCCCAATACCTCGTAACTAGATTAGAAAACATCCAAAAGGATGCTCTTCGAACAATAAGTGGACTAACCCGTTGTGCGCACACCGTAGATATGTACAGTGAAACGGGTATCGAAACACTTTCCCGCAGATGGGACCACCATAGATTGATGATGCTCTTTAAAATCATCAATGGAATGACGATTGAGTCCCCGGTAGGCCATCTTCCATTACGGTCACAATCTAGAAACCCGTATAACATACGCCATGGTAACGCTCTAACTCCGTTCCGATGCCGCACTGAGCTTTGTCGCAGTTCATTTTTTCCAGCAACAGTCGTCAATTGGAACTCCCTCCCTGCTAGGACCTTGGATAAATTTAAATCCAACTCAAAGCTATGTCCCCAATACGACCACAACCTCCCTGTTAATACGTAGGTTCTTGCTTTGCCAATATAGCACTAAGCAGGCTTAGAAATGGCTGCAGCTCACTAAACAGACACCTATTCAACAACTTTCTACTGGACAGCCCTATGTGTGCATGTGGATATCCAGACGAATCTGCCAAACACTATCTGTTTATTTGCCCTATTTACACCAACCAAAGGGTTATCTTGCAAGATGATCTCGCTTTGAAAAATATCACCCTAGTGACATTAACAGCCAAGAACCTCCTATATGGCAAACGTGGAACAAAATATCATAATATCTTCTATCCTTTGTGATTACATAATTAGAACTAACCACTTCAAATAACGCCGCAACTAACTTTCAGCCACTGGCTGTTTCCTCGCCTAACACTGCCTCCCAACCTCAAGCGTTAACAGCTTTCACATTTTCATACAGCTTTCGTCTGATACTTCGTTCGTGACAGCGTACAGTCTCAACAAAGTCAACAACGTGCCTCATCTCTCTCTCTCTCTCTCTCTCTCTCTCTCTCTCTCTCTCTCTCTCTCTATCTCTCTCTCTCTCTCTTTCTCTCTCTCTCTCACCAGTGGTCCTAACTGTACCATGATTCATACTATAATTAGCTACATAGTGTGATGGAGTTATGGGTATATGCTATTTAAACTGCCTGTCAGGAATATATTATTTTTAATGAAGTCGTCAGTCAGATTTACGTTTTGGTCTGTAAGCTACACATGGCCATATCTCAATTACGGTGCTCACCCGGCGCAGGTAGGATTCCAAACAAAAAAGTCTGCGCTTCAAATCTTCCATCCACCTGATGAACTGAATACTCGTTGTGACGTGGATGAGTCTCATGATGTGACAGTGTGGATAATACTCGCATCCCCGTCTGTATGATTGGTCAAATGACAATCAAATCTATAATACACTGGATCCATTTATCATTTAGAACAAAACTTATCCCTAAATCATCGAGGCCTATTGGTTCCCCTGAATCTGATCTGACAGATTGTATCTCGGCAAATCTTTTTTCACAACCATCTATGAGAGTTCTTATGCTATGTGATATTGAGTATCATAGCACCAGTTCTACATAGGGCTGTTCGATTATGGAAATAAATAATCGATTATTTAATCTTGCAACTTTTGAAGGAGCGGCTACGTAGGGAGGGTGAGGGAGGGGTGGGGTCAGAGAAGGAGGGAGGCGGGGAGGGGGAGAGGGGGGAGCATAGCGTTCTTAAAATAAATAAATAAATAAATAAATAAATAAATAAATAAATAAATAAATAAATAAAAATGCCAGATTTTCTATAAAAATAGCAGAATACGCAATTTCGTAAATTGGTTCCCAGTTAGGTTTAGATTACCTCAACTAAATAGGCCTATGACAAGACAGCGAGATGTTCAAGCAGTCCTCTGATTAGCTGAACGTGAGTAACAACACCGCCCAGCATACCTAAGTCAATTTGGAATCCAGTGTTCACTCTTTCCCATTTATAATGCCCTTAAGAAACCGGCCCGTATGCCCGGATTTTCAAGCCAGTAAAAAGGCGTCAATTTAATTTTAACGTTACAGAGATTAACTTTTAATTATACAGAGATCGCCCGCAGCGTCTATCTACGACGTTTCCCTATTTTCCAGCAATGGAAAAGCTTAATATTTAGAAAATCATTTGACTGCGCGTGGAGCAACAGCTGTAAGTCAAATTAGTTACAAAACAAACGGCAAAATTTATGAAAATTTGGATCGAAAGTTTTTGAATTTACTACGAAGTCAATTTTGTGCATGTTTGCGCGAAATGGCCGTATTATTTTTATTTGTATTATGATATAGATTTCGCCCATCGTGCCTATCTACAATGTTTACATATGTTCCAGCCTTAGAAAAGTCGAATATTTTGAAAATCATTTTACCGCAAGTTGTTGCTGACTTAGGCAGCAACAGTTTTAAGTCAAATTTGTTCCAAAACAATCGTCAGAATTTGTGAAAATTCGCATCAAAATTTGGTGACTTTACTATGAAAAACAGTAATTGATTTTTTTCCATTTTTTCGCAAAATGGTCACTAACACTTCAGCCTACAGCCTTCAGAGCGGGATATTAAACAATATCAATCAAATGCTTCCGACCATTGGCGTATTAAGCAATTACTTATATAAACATTCACGTGCATGCATCGGGAGGTGCGGGATTGAATGTCAGGAATAGATGTTTATACAACTATAGAACAATCAAACCACCGATGCACTAGCTGTATTACAAAACACTAAATTATGCCTGATTAAAATAAATAATCGATTTTTGCTCGACTAACTCGATTTTTCGATTATTTTATTTTACACTCGATTATGTAATCGACAGGAAAATCGACTATCGATGAAATATCGATTAACCGAACAGGCATAGTTCTACCTCACACGTGTGTAATGGAGAGATCCGATCGGTCACTCAATTATATGATGTTATAATCAGTTACGTCACATGTAGGTTAACGTGACGATGGAAATACGTAATGAGTGACTTAGGCCTATCTAACTCCGTCATGAACATTGAAAAGTCAGTCAATTATAAGAATTGTATGTCTGATATATTTGCTATTTAATAAACATCCTGATGAATATTTTGAAACTAATTGGACTGGTAGCCATAGGCAGCAACAGCACCGAGTCAAATTAGTTTTAAAATATTCAACAGCTTACCCGTATAGTTACCTTGAGATTGGGGATTCAGAGAGTTCAGAGTTCAAAGTATATAAATCTATTCCAGCACGCGGAAATAGTAGATGGATTTTAGTTAGAAATGGGCGGGGCATAGCGAGAAACGGATCCCTCTGTTGAGATTGGCTCGACAAGCCCATTCCACCCACAATAGCTACACTGTATTCTGCATTGTTGCTCTTCTTTGCGACTCGCTAGTATACGTCGGCAGGCTTATTTCTGTCTGTCTGTCAGTCTGTTGGCTGGTCGGTCAAAGTTGTTACATTTCTGGCAAAACCACCAATACATCGCAACTATATCGCCTTTCCACTTGTTACATACTATCTCGCCAGGCTTCTATTGCATAATAATGATAAATGTCAAACCCTTTCCACTGTCCCAGTTGTTTCTATCACAGGTCAGACTGTATGGAATGGCGTCTTTCAGACATGTCAAAGATTATATATTGTGTCAAACATATTGTTTATCTATTCTTTATCTAATTACGTCCGAGCCACATTATTGGTTTCTACCAGATAAGCAGCAAGACGTAGAAATCTGAGATTGTAGACCTTCGCCCTCCAGTTTTTGTGTCACATAATAAAACGTATTCATATTTTCCGGAATTTTTCAGATTTTCTGGAGTTTGTCGGATCACATCCACATTTATGGAATCCTAGTGTATGGTCACACCCTTTCGGACCGGTCGTTTTCGAGATAAATCCTCTTGCACTGCAAGTTACGTGGTTGTGTTAAAATTTGAGCTAAATCTGGTCAGCAGTTCTGGAGATATCCCTAGATGGACTGATGTATGCACAGACAAACAGACAGACCCAATCAGAATACCCCCTTGCCCTGATGGCCGAGGGTAATAACTCGGTGTGAAGTGGATGAGTCTCATGATGTGACAGTGTGGATAATACTTGTGTCCGCGTCTGTAGGATTGGTCAAATGGCAATCAAATCTATATCTGGGTCCATTTATCATTTAGAACAAAACCTATCCCTAAGTCATCTGGGCTTAGAGTGCACCTGATTCTATTCTGACAGAGGAACAATCTTAGGATTGCATCTCAGCAGATCTTGTTCATAACCCTCTACCAGTTCTTATGCTGGGTTATATTGAGGATCGTGGCAACAGTTCTACCTCGCGCGTGTGTAATGGAGAGATCCGATTTGTCACTCAATTATATGATGTCATAATCAATTACGTCACATGTAAGCTAACGTCACAATGAAAATGTGTAATGAATGAACATTGAAAAGTCCATCAATTATAAGAATTGTATGTCTTTGACCGACTGAATATTTAATAAAAATCCTGTTAAATATTTTGAAACTAATTTGCCTGGGAGTGGCATAGGCAGCAAAAGCACCCAGTCAAATTAGTTTCAAAATATTCAAGTTTAACTGTATAGTTACCTTGATATTAGGTATTTTAAGAACTCTTGGTTCAAAGTATATAAATCTATAGCAGCACGCATAAAGGCGGATGTTAGAAATGGATCCTTTTGTTGAGATTGGCTCATCAAGCCCGTTCCACCGACAATACCTACAATTTATTCTCCATTGCTGCTTTTCTTTGTGACTCGCACCTAGTATAAGTCGGCAGACCTATTTGTGTCTGTCTGTCTGTCAGTCGGTTGGCTGGTCGGTCAAAGTTGTTACATTTCTGACAAATGTCGGTCAAAGTTGTTACATTTCTGACAAAGCCACCAATACATCACAAATATAACACCTTCCCACTTGTTACATATCTCGTTAGGCGTCTAATGATAAAGGGTAAACCGTCTTTAAACAACCATCAAATCGATTAGAAAACTGTAACAAGTTAGTGAGATGTGGCCATGTCAAAGATCAGATGTCATACAAAATGCGTTTTACAACAATTTATCTGTGTCCTAACAAGCCAGCCCCTAGTCTTTGTCCTAACAAGCCAGCACCTTGTCTTTTACCTAACAAGCCAGCACCTTGTCTTTGTTCTAACAAGCCAGCACCTTGTCTTTGTCCTAACAAGCCAGCACCTTGTCTTTGTCCTAACAAGCCAGTATATTGTCTTAATCCTAACAAGCCAGGACCTTGTCTTTGTCCTAACAAGCCCGTATATTGTATTTGTCCTAACAAGCCAGCACCTTGTCTTTGTCCTAACAAGCCAACACCTTGTCTTTGTCCTAACAAGCCAGCATATTGTCTCTGGTCTAACAAGCCAGAACCTTGTCTTTGTCCTAACAAGCCAGCACCTTGTCTTTGTCCCAACAAGCCAGCACCTTGTCTTTGTCCTAACAAGCCAGCACCTTGTCTTTGTCCTAACAAGCCAACACATTGTCTTTGTCCTAACAAGCCAGCACATTGTCTTTGTCCTAACAAGCCAGCACCTTGTCTTTGTCCTAACAAGCCAGTACATTGTCTTTGCCCTAACAAGCCAGCACCTTGTCTTTGTCCTAACAAGCCAACACCTTGTCTTTGTTCCAACAAGCCGGCACCTTGTCTTTGTCCTACCAAGCCAGCACCTTGTCTTTGTCCTAACAAGCCAACACCTTGTCTTTGTAACATGCCAACACCTGGTCTTTGTTGTAACAAGCCAACACCTTGTCCTTGTCCTAACAAGCCAAAACCGTGTCTTTGTTCTAGCAAGCCAACACCTTGACTTTGTTCGAACAAGCCAGCCCCTTGTCTTTGTCCTACCAAGACAGCACATTGTCTTTGTTCTAACAAGTCAACACCTTGTCTTTGTTCTACAAGCCAACACCTTGTCTTTGTCCTAACAAGCCAAAACCTTGTCTTTGTTCTAAGCCAACACCTTAACTTTGTTCGAACAAGCCAGCCCCTTGTCTTTGTCCTAACAAGCCAGCACCTTGTCTTTGTCCTAACAAGCCAGCACCTTGTCTTTATCCTAACAAGCCAACACCTTGTCTTTGTTCTAACAAGCCAACACCTTGTCTTTGTTCGAACAAGACAGCCCCTTGTCTTTGTCCTAACAAGCCAGTATATTGTCTTAATCCTAACAAGCCAGGACCTTGTCTTTGTCCTACCATGCCAGCACATTGTCTTTGTCCTAACAAGCCAACACCTTGTCTTTGTCCTAACAAGCCAACACCTTGTCTTTGCCCTAACAAGGCAGCATATTGTCTCTGGTCTAACAAGCCAGCACCTTGTCTTTGTCCTAACAAGCCAGCACCTTATCTTTGTCCCAACACATTGTCTTTGTCCTAACAAGCCAACACATTGTCTTTGTCCTAACAAGCCAGCACATTGTCTTTGTCCTACCAAGCCAACACATTGTCTTTGTCCTAACAAGCCAGCACAGTGTCTTTGAACTAACAAGCCAGCACCTTGTCTTTGTCCTAACAAGCCAACACCTTGTCTTTGTTCTAAAAGGCCAGCACCTTGTCTTTGTCCTACCAAGCCAGCACATTGTCTTTGTCCTAAAAAGCCAACACCTTGTCTTTGTAACAAGCCAACACCTGGGCTTTGTTCTAACAAGCCAGCACTATGTCTTTGTCCTACCAAGACAGCACATTGTCTTTGTTCTAACAAGTCAACACCTTGTCTTTGTTCTAACAAGCCAACACATTGTCTTTGTCCTAACAAGCCAACACCTTGTCTTTGTAACAAGCCAACACCTGGTCTTTGTTCTAACAAGCCAGCACCTTGTCATTGTCCTACCAAGACAGCACATTGTCTTTGTTCTAACAAGTCAACACCTTGTCTTTGTTCTAACAAGCCAACACATTGTCTTTGTCCTAACAAGCCAACACCTTGTCTTTGTTCTAGCAAACCAACACCTTGTCTTTGTTTGAACAAGCCAGCCCCTTGTCTTTGTCCTAACAAGCCAGTATATTGTCTTAATCCTAACAAGCCAGCACCTTGTCTTTGTCCTAACAAGCCAGCACCTTGTCTTTGTCCTAACAAGCCAGCATCTTGTCTTTGTCCTAACAAGCCAACACCTTGTCTTTGTTCGAACAAGCCAGCCCCTTGTCTTTGTCCTAACAAGCCAGTATATTGTCTTAATCCTAACAAGCCAGCACATTGTCTTTGTCCTAACAAGCCAGCATCTTGTCTTTGTCCCAACAAGCCAACACCTTGTCTTTGTTCTAACAAGCCAACACCTTGTCTTTGTTCGAACAAGCCAGCCCCTTGTCTTTGTCCTAACAAGCCAGTATATTGTCTTAATCCTAACAAGCCAGGACCTTGTCTTTGTCCTACCAAGCCAGCACATTGTCTTTGTCCTAACAAGCCAGCACCTTGTCTTTGTCCTAACAAGCCAGGAACTTGTCTTTGTTCTAACAAGCCAACACCTTGTCTTTGTCCTAACACACCAGCATATTGTCTTTGTCCTAACAAGCCAACACCTTGTCTTTGTCCTAATAAGCCAACACCTTGTCTTTGTCCTAACAAGCCAGGACCTTGTCTTTGTCCAACCAAGCCAGCACATTGTCTTTGTCCTAACAAGCCAGCATCTTGTCTTTGTCCCAACAAGCCAACACCTTGTCTTTGTTCTAACAAGCCAACACCTTGTCTTTGTTCGAACAAGCCAGCCCCTTGTCTTTGTCCTAACAAGCCAGTATATTGTCTTAATCCTAACAAGCCAGGACCTTGTCTTTGTCCTACCAAGCCAGCACATTGTCTTTGTCCTAACAAGCCAGCACCTTGTCTTTGTCCTAACAAGCCAGGACCTTGTCTTTGTTCTAACAAGCCAACACCTTGTCTTTGTCCTAACAAACCAGCATATTGTCTTTGTCCTAACAAGCCAACACCTTGTCTTTGTCCTAATAAGCCAGCACCTTGTCTTTGTCCTAACAAGACAGCACCATTTGCGTGTCATTCTACCCAATGAATGTACTCTTGAGAAACATATAATTTCAAATAAGGTCATAAACCAATTATTCATTCAATTTATTGTTTAATTCATTAAATTGCCTAGATCTCAATACAATATGATCTCTGTCAAAAGATAGTTCCAGCACTGTTACATATTACAATCCAATCAAGTATGGGTTACAGTCCAGACGATCAAACATATTGTTTAATATCGGGAGAAAGAATTCTTCAGCTTTAATGTACATATTTGATACATGAATTAATGTCAAGAGCATGAGTACCTCTGTTACTGCAGATATAATGAGGCAGAAATATATGTAGGCCTACCTCTATCACTGTGAATATGGCGAGTCATGATTTTCTGTCAAGATCACAAGTACCGCTATCACCATGAATATGGTAAGCCAGCAACATATATCAAGATCACACATACCTCTATCATTGCGGATATGGTGAGCAAGAAATATACGTCAAGATCAAGAGTAACACTATCACTGCAGATATGTTGAGCAAGGAATATAGGTCAAGATCATGAGTACCTCTATCGTTGCGGATATGGTGAGCAAGGAATAGGTCAAGATCATGAGTACCTCTATCACTGCGGATATGGTGAGCAAGGAATATACGTCAAGATCACGAGTACCTCTATCACTATGAATATGGTAAGCCAGCAACATATGTCAAGATCACACATACCTCTATCACTGCGGATATGGTGAGCAAGAAATATACGTCAAGATCATGAGTAACACTATCACTGCGGATATGGTGAGCAAGGAATATAGGTCAAGATCATGAGTAACACTATCACTGCGGATATGGTGAGCAAGGAATATAGGTCAAGATCATGAGTACCTCTATCATTGCGGATATGGTGCGCAAGCAATATAGGTCGAGATCATGAGTACCTCTATCACTGCGGATATGGTGAGCAAGGAATATAGGTCAAGATCATGAGTACCTCTATCACTATGAATATGGTGAGCCAGCAGCATATATCAAGATCACACGTACCTCTATCACTGCGGATATGGTGACCAAGAAATATACGTCAAGATCATGAGTACCTCTATCACAGCGGATATGGTGAGCAAGGGATATAGGTCAAGATCATGAGTACCTCTATGGCTGCGGATATGGTGAGTCAGCAACATATGTCAAGATCACACATACCTCCATCACTGCGGATATGGTGAGCAAGGAATTTATGTTAAGATCATGAGTACCTCTATCACCGCAGATATAGTAAGCCAGGAATATGTCAAGATCACACATACCTCTATCACTGCGGATATGGTGAGCCAGGAATTTATGTTAAGATCATGAGTGCCTCTATCACCGCAGATATAGTGGGCCAGGAATACATGTCAAGATCACAAGTACCTCTATCACTGCGGATATAGTGAGTCAGGAATATATGTCAAGATCATGAGTAGGCCTACCTCTATCACTGCAGCTTTGGTTTCGATCTTGACAATGGTGATGACATATTTGCTATGACACCCAAGGGTCAGGATTGGTCTCATGTCTTGATTGCCAGGAGACTAGGATGGGTGGCAGCTGTGTAGTAGCATTACAAATTCGGGTTCCAATCCAGGGGAGGTTTATTTTGGAAGCTGTGGCTGCAGCATTTTTTAATGCTTTTTAGATTAATGTTTGTTTATTGAACACAACACAACAATGTCTCTTCTGATTCCAATGACACTTGACACAGCCATTCTATACCATGCACGGATACAATCTGAATCATTACTAATTTGGTTTTCAGAATTTGCCTACTTCTTTCACAGTTTTAGAATTTGAATATCTTTTTTTAAGTTACGCTTTTTATGGACCATTCTTTTTCAACACTGGCTCACCTGATATCAAACACTATCCATGCCTTTACATGCCAGACATTGCACACTTCATCGTTCTTGTTATAATATACGTCATAAGTATGATATCTACTTTCACTCCAATCGGCTGACTCGCAGTCTATCAAAGCAAGAAAATTGATTTTTGGAAAGCTTACATGATTATTACTGGATCACTTACAGGACCAGTCATAACAGTTAACTTCTCAAAGATACATTTGTTTATATTGAAAGGACACTACCATCAACCCTTTTAGTGTGTGTGTGTGTGTGTGTGTGTCCAGTACAAGGGCGGACGTTCTCATATAATTGCACAACAAATACTGACATTGCTCCATTAACACTTCGCACTCTGATGTCAAAATTTTATTTTTCAAATAAAATTATATAACGAACTGGTGTTCATTTGTCACCAAATAATAATTTGTCGTCCACTAAATTTGGTGACAAATGTACACAAGGGGCCTGTATCGCTCACCTGGAACATAGGCATTTAAACTAAAAAGGTGATTGGCTATAAGTAGAGGTTCTGGGGTGGTTTTTGCGAAAACTAGGTCATCCAAGATGGCTATTAAACAAATTTGGATTAGCTTTTGCCCTAGATGATGTTTCACGAGTCTTGAATTGATTCGGCAAGCGGTTTCAGATTTTTAGACGTTTCTAAAAATTGGCCAACGTCCAAGATGGCCGATCGGCTTCGTTTGAACAAACTTGAATCTCTACACCCTAATGATGCTTACTGTCAAATATAATTGAAATTGACCCAGTAGTTCTCGGGAAGACATTTTAAATATCCCATTGCTTTAGTATGTGAGCTTTCGGCGGGAAAATGATCCAAGATGGCTGCCAAACTGTTTATCCGACAGTTTTGAAAATTGTAAATCTGAGATCAGAATACCCAAAAAAACGGATATAAAACCAATTTCAGCCTCAAAATCCATAAAATAAAAAAATCCAATATGGCCGCAAAACATGCTATATTTTGATTGGCTCACAACGGTGATGTTTTTCTATGGATCAACATCCCTTGAACCAACCTTAATGGGCCTTAGTCCCTAATCATATCTGCCAAATTTCGGCCCGATACCGTCAGCGGTTCTGGAGGTCATTTTCGCTAAAACTAGGTCAACCAAGATCGCCGTCAAACCATGCAACCAATCAAGCTCCCTTGAACAAACTTGGTTCAGCTCTTCCCTAGATCATAATTCATGGGGTTTGCTTCATTCCACTTAGCTGTTTCAGAGAAAATTTTTAAATACGTTTATAAAAATCGGCAAAAATCCAAGATGGCCATCGGCCAAATTGGCCGATCAGCTTCGTTTGGACAAACTTGAATCTCTACACCCGAAGGATGCGTCCTGCCAAATATAATTGAAATTGGTCCAGTAGTTCTAGAAGACATTTTAAATATCCCATTGCTTTACGTACGCAAGCATTTTGCGGGAAAATGATCCAAGATGGCCGACAAACTGTTTATCCGACAGTTTTGAAAATTGTAAATCAGAGATCAGAATAGCCCAAAATAGATATAAAACCAATTTCAGCCTCATAGCCCATAAAATAAAACAAATCCAATATGGCCACCAAATGCTATATTTTTATTGGCCTGCTGTGGCCATGTTTTTTTTACATATCTACTTCCCTTGAACAAACTTCAATGGCCCTTAGCCCATAATCATATCTGCCAAATTTCAGCCTGATCATTTCAGCAGTTCTGAAGTTGTTTTCACCAAAACTAGGTCAACCAAGATGGCGACTGAACCATCTGACAAATCAAGTTCCCTTGAACAAACGGTTCAGCTCTTGCTCTAGATCATATTTCATGAGGTTTGCATCAATCACCCAAGCGGTTTCGGAGATTTTTAGACTTTTACTAAAATTAGCCTAAATCCAAGATGGCCACCGGGCAAATTGGCTTCGTTTGAACAAACTTGGATCCCTATGCCCTAAGGATGCTTCCTGCCAAATATAATTGAAATTGGCCCAGCAGTTCTCAAGAAGACATTTTAAATTTTACATTACTTTAGTACGGGAGCATTTGGTGGGAAAGTATCCAAGATGGTCGGCCACTAAACCATTTATCCGACGGCTTCAAAAATTGTGAATTTGAGATCAGAATACCCAAAAACACATAAAACCAATTTCGGCCTCAAATCCATCA
This sequence comes from Chaetoderma sp. LZ-2023a, assembly GCA_034401795.1. Taxonomy (NCBI): domain Eukaryota; kingdom Metazoa; phylum Mollusca; class Caudofoveata; order Chaetodermatida; family Chaetodermatidae; genus Chaetoderma; species Chaetoderma sp. LZ-2023a. The sequence continues at coordinate 17,374,158 of CM067370.1, forward strand.
AATTAAAAAATCCAATATGGCCGCCAAAAACGCTATATTTTGATTGGCCCATGGCGGCCATGTTTTTTTACGGTTCAACTTCCCGTGAACAAACTTTAATCGCCCTTAGCCCCTAATCATATCTACCAAATTTCGACCAGATCCCTTCAGCCGTTCTGGGGTTGTTTTCGCTAAAACTAGGTCAACCAAGATGGCCACCAAACCATTTGACCAATCAAGTTCCCTTGAATAAACTTGGTTCGGTTCTTGCCCTAGATCATGTTTCATGAGGTTTGCATCAATTCCCCCAAACCCCCAAGCGGTTTCAGAGAAGATTTTTAAAGATGTTTCCTAAAATTGGCCAAAATCCAGGGTGGCTTCCGGCCAAATTGGCCGATTGGCTCTGTTTGAACAAACTTGGATCCCTATGGCGTAAGGATGCTTCCAGTCAAACATAATTGAAATCGGCCCAGTGCCAGGTGAGCTAACAATGTTACTGAAAGCTGTTGCGGTTTAGTTTTTCACCACAAAATTGGCACTAGGGGACCACACAGGCAAACTAGCACTATGTTGTGGAGACGATCCTTCAAGTAGAACCAGAGTTAACAAGAGCTCCGCAAACGGCGCATAATACCCCGCCATGATGACAAACCAATGAATGAGAGCTTTCAGTAAATATTTATTTCTTCCTCAGACCCATCAGACCAGTCATCCTTATGAAGTGTCAAAGCGATCCATTAAAGGGTCAAGGAGGTATCATCCGGAGACCAATTTTCAAGATGGCTGCTGCTAACTGGCTGGTGGCCATCTTGGATTTCGGATAATTGTTGATTTCGATAGCTTTCTTCCTCAGACCTAGTCCAACCACTCTATGAAGATTCAAAGCGGTCCAATAAACGGTAACGGAGTTATCATCCGGAAACCAATTTTCCAGATGATAACTCCGTTACCGTTTATCGCATCGCTTTGAAACTTCATAGAGTGGTTGGACTAGGTTTGGGGAAGAAACCTATCGAAATCGATGATGATCCGAAATCCAAGATGGCCACCAGCCAGTTAGCAGCAGGCAGCCATCTTGGATTTCGGATCATCATCGATTTCGAAAGGTTTCTTCCCCAGACCTAGTCCAACCTCTCTATGAAGTTTCAATGCAATCCTACACACGGTAACAGAGTTATCATCCAGAAACCACTCTGCCACCCGCATGCCCCTCACCCCACCCAAGACGGACGGCGCCACTACATAATACCCCCCACCAAATTTGTGGGCGGTGTATAAAAATGTCTTACGAACACCAACAACAAGAATCACTCCATGCTTGCATTAACCCTTGCTTCTAGCAATGCGGATAACTATACAGTAAAACACAACAGAAGATGGGATGCAACAAAAGATGGGACGCAACACAAGATGGCATTGCAGTATTCGTAATCCGGTCACTTTGTTAATGGTCTACAAAACACAAACAACTGATTTATACCTTTGTACAATCCTGTATTTTTATGTACATATTTCATAAATAGCAGATAATCTATACATTAACAATTGATAGGTAGAATATTCAACATTCTTCCAAATAGCCTATGAATAAACACATTATTAATAAAACCTTCATGAAAACCGGGCCCTTATGGTTCAGCATAACAATGCCTGATCTTAACCATTTCATCGAATTCCCTATATCTCATTTTCAAAGAAGCTATACTGGAAAGCTGTTGAACATTTAGAAATTAATTTGACTGGAAGCCGCTGCTGTCTTAATTATTTAGGGGAATAAATTTTATATCAAAGAGTATACATTTTCAAGGATTTATCGGTGAAAAGGTTAAGAGTGAAAGCCAAAGCTTATACATTACAAGATGCTCATCCAACATCAAAACTAATTCATTGGCTGTTGAATAGCTTGAAAATATTTTGACTGCAAGATGTTGGCAAATTAGTCTCAAAGTTTTCAAACAAATATTTCTCAAAGAACAGACTGTTTCATATCTGGTTTTGCGCAGGTTAATTGGTGGTCTATTAAAGCAGGTGGTTCATTATCAGTTTGCATTGGAAATGCATCAAATCACCCATAGAGGCTGTTTGCTTAACCTTGTACCACGCAAGCCGGCCAAGAAACCGTTCTGCTAGAGTCTTATGAAATGACCATTTTCAGACCATTTTTGAAACTTTGCCACTGGAATGACTGGCTCAATAACTGAGCCAGTCATTCCTGTGATAAATTTTCAAAAAACCTACTCTTGAGCAGCAAATGGACATTTTCTATGAGAAAATTTAAATTTTCTTGAAATTTGATGATTAACCATTACCACACTGATGTCAGATTTTTTAATTCTCAAATTAAATTAAAAGATGAACTGGTGTAGTTTTCAACAAATTTTTTGCATGCTATTGAGATGGTAAATGACACACTATTGACATGAGAGTGGTAAGGGTTAAAGGGTAAGGGCTTTAGAGAAATAGCATCTTGTTCTCAAACTCAAACTTGTACATGATCGCCCTGCTTAATCCTTACCACTCTCATGTCAACATTTTATAATTTCGCATTAAATTAAAAGATGAACTGGTGTTCATTTTTCAACAAATTTGGTGGACGATGGTGCTGTCGTAGACAGCAACATCTTCCACCAAAATTGTTGAAAAATGTACACCCATTTGTATGCTATTGACACGGGAAGAGAATATTGACATCCGAGTAGTAAGTGCTAATGTCAAATGAGCTAACCCTGGCATTCAATGATCAACATTGGTCCACAAAATGTAAATCCTATCTTATCGAATGTCGCCTAGGACCATTTTTTTAAATCTTACCACTGGAATGATTGGCTCTGCTATTGACCCAGTTATTTCAGTGGTAAAATCTCCTAAAAATTTGTCTTCTCTTGGTCGGTAATGGACATTTCTTAAGATCACTGCAGAGGAAGATTTTGGCGGATTCGACCATTAAAAGACTAACATGTTCAAGCCTGATGTTCCAGTATTTCCAGTGTCTTTGTTGCTTTTATCATTCTCTGTTTAGCCATGACCCACATGACACAGCTAAATTGGTGTGGATTCGTTCATGAACAGTTGGACTGAACAGAATTGTTGCCTTAAATAGCTGAATTTCAGTCAAATTGTTTTCAAAACATTTGTCAGACTTCATATTCATCTTTGTGCAGAGAAAAAGCACAGATAAATCAACTATTTAGCAATTTCTGTCAGAAAATGGGTGTCCATTGCATAATTATTTTTACATGTCAAGGGAGACAAATGCTAACTGGTTAAAGAAAGTTGAGGAATAGCAAAATGGGTTATTTCCCTTGAAAAAAGTAACGTTCATATTACATCAGTGAAATCTGACTACAAAGACCGCCTAGCTTTTAAGGCTTATAGATGGTGCCTTGAAGATGACCAAAGATCACTTGTTTTAAGAAATCACCTCTCTTTGCCACCAAAGGTCATTTCTTAGCAAGGACCGACCTAAAATTTGCTAAATGATCGGAAAATTTAAATCTGCCCAATAGAAAGCAGGCTTTGGGCCAACCATTCACATCACATTATTATATATAATTTCTAGTACCAGTAAAGTTAACTGTGAAGAACAAGAGACATATTAATGTGCATGTACATATAGAATGGTTTTATTCTAAATCCTAACTTCTCAACTTAAATTCACACATATAGACAGGGTTTCTCATACGGGTCCTTTTGAGGATATAGACCCCCAAAATGTAACTGGGGACCCTCAAAAGTTGTGGTAGAGGGTCCCAAGAGACCCCTGAAAATCTTGCATAATTTGTTAAACATTAATTAGTTTTATAGAATTTTGCACAAAGACACCCACAAAATCTAGCATTAGACATCCATAATTCATAGCTGTGCACCCATAATTACTCACTAGTTTTAGCATGGATGAGAAAAACTGAATGGAAATCCCAAATCTAAGTTTGACACCCCCAGATTTCAGGTTGGGATCCCTAGATTTCTAGGTATAGGGTCCCTGGGACATCAAAAATTTAGATACCATGTGAAACACTGCATATAGGTAATCTATAGAATATTGCGAAACTAATTTGATTGGAGGTTGTCACTGCCTAAAGGGAGCAACAGCTTCGTCAAATTAGTTTCAAACTATTCAGTATAATCTTATATGTGCTATTACCTGGCGGTAGTAGATTGGGCATCTTACCCCTGATGCAATCTGGATAGCTTACGGCTTGACTAAGATGAGTTTCAATTCACCAGCATGAACACGATTCTTATCATCTCACTAAAATAATCATTGGTGCACTGCTTGAACAATGAAATACCAGTTTATAAATTTTGAAGTGAGCAGTTAATATATTTTTTTTGTTAACAGCTTCCAGTGAAATAGGTTTCAAATAATTCTACAGAATATGCCTTGCTCATGAATTATTGGTCCTATCTGGTCTGTCAGATTGCAAGGGCTAAGCCAGTGCAATCAGAAAATGGGCTTATATTAAAAGGACATGGTGCAATGAGTATCAGTGTAATATTTTGAAAATGATTTTGCTATCTTTAGGCATCAAATATATTGTATCAACGGCATTGTAAAAATAAACATCAGCTAGCATGAGATATTACTAATGAGAGACGTTTTATCAGTCCTGTACGCTTAACTATTTAACACTTGAAAAATGTCCATTTGCAGACTAACAGAAATTTATTTATGAAAATTTACCAATAACGGGGCCAAGTTATTCCAGTAATAAATTTTCAAAAATAATCTCTTGGTCTGCAATTGGAGATTTGTGCGTTAAATGGTGAATGTTTTGTGCTGTTTAGACTGTTCTTTCCTCAGCGTTCCTCATCCGACGAGTCCTGATCTTCATCTTCATCAGGGATGGGGAAGCGCAGGAGGGCAGCAACACCAGACAGCTGTGAGAGCTCTGAAACACGGTAGAATAATGTAAGCTAGATTCTGATCATCTCAATTTCAAGGTAACAAGACATGTAAGCTATTGAATATCTCGAAACTAATTTGACTATGAGCTGTCAGTTAGTTCCCAGTCAAATTACTTTCAAAATATTCAACAAAATATTTATTAGACATACAATTTGTATACTTTAGTGACAGATCTTTCAATTTTCGTGACACAGGTACATAATTATGATTGTGATGTCAGCTAACATGTGACGTATTTGATTATGACATCAGCCATTCGATGGACAACACGGCTAGCTTCATCAGTGGCATTGACATAGGTGTCTATTTGCAGGCCAAAAGAAGACTATTTTGGAAATTTACCATTGGAATGGATAGCTCAATAAGTGAGGCAAGCAGTCACGCCAGTGGTAAATTTTCAGAACTACCATCCTCTTCAGCTGCAAATGAATGACTAGATGTGTTTTCAGGATCAAGTGAGTAAAGTACTTACGTTCTCCGGAGACATGAAGACTGGAAAATATTTTGACATCCCCACCAAGCTCTTTAACAGCGTCCACTAAGCGGACATAACGTTGTCGATTAGCCACATCACGAGATCTGTGGGTAAGATAATTAACACCGTCAAACACACCTGTCAGGTACAGAAAATTATTTCTCACGTAAGAAATATTATATGAATATTTGGAAACTATTTTATCTAATGAAGGAAAAGGTTCCACTTAAATTCATTTCCAAATACTCAACAGCTTGTCTGCATGGTCACTTTGAACTTAATGGACATGTAATTTCAGGGTTACAGCTAAAAAAATCAATGGTTTTAAAAATGATATGAAAACAAACCAAGAAATCTGCAGAAATGTCTCGCCTGTCTCCGGTTTGTCACAGTGGCATTGATGTTAACATTGAAAACAGTTTTGTATTAAGGCCACCGTGACCTTGACCTTGTGACCTCAGTATAACCATGCTGTTTAGTATAGGCAACCACATAGCAAAGTCTAGTTGTAATAGGATTAACTAATTCTGAAATATAAGCGGAGACGCAAAACCTTAACATTGTTGACGCCGAAAAGTGACATTTATGTCTGCTTCGCAGGAGAGACAAAAATAATTATCTTATAATAAGATAGCAAATCAAATGTGTCACTCCCATGTTAGCCGATGATACTATCAAAATCACACAGATTCATCTTGTAAAATCAAAATGTCTGTCACAAAAATGTATGAATTGTCTCCCTTTATTTAATTTACAATGTCATAAACATTCGGTTAAATATTTTGAAACCAATTTTACTGAGAGCCTATGACAGCAACAGCCCCTGGTCAAATTAGTTTCAAAATATTCAACAGCTTATCGGCATAAAAATGTAATTTGTGTGTGTAATATAATCAGAAAAAACCCATAAAGGCAAGGGAAAATGTATATTTGAAAAACTTCACGGATATAAGTTACACCAGACGTTTCAAAAAGGTATTTTGTCCTTCAAATATTCAGCTTTTTTAAAATCAAGAAATCAGTCTCATGGACCATATGATCAGTAAATCTATTCCTCAAAAACTTAGTTACTTAACCTTTAACCCTCGAATTGTTCAAGAAAATTTAAGTTTTCTCATACAAAATACCCATTTGCAGAACAAGAGAAGACTATTGTTGAAAATTTACCACTGGAATGACTGGCTCGGTTATTGAGCCAGTCATTCCAATGGTAAATTTTCAAAAATGTCTTCTCCTGGTCTGCAAATGGACCTTTCTCAAGACCACTGCAGAAGTTGTTTTTGGCTGATATGAGTGTTAAAGGGTTAATTAAATTGAGTCATGAACTTGTATTCTAAGCTATGAGCCTACATGGACTGAATGCACCAGTAATACATTGTGCATTCATGACTCACTTTCTGCCACTGTTAGGGATAATTACCTAAATAGTTCATCTGTTACCAGGAGGATTTCAATAGCGTGCTGTTCTGAAGCTCTCTCCACGGCCCGGATACTGAAAACAGGGAATATGAGATCTAATATACTGATCAATCCAGATAAATGTAATCTAAATCCATACACTCAAATATCATTACAATGATTTCAGCTTTATTTATGCTTACACCATTTAATGATCACCAAGCCAGTCATTCCAGTGGCAAATTTTCAAAAACTGTATTCCCTTGGTCTGCAAATGACCATTCAATGAGCAAAAAAGTTGATTTTCTTGAAATATATTGACCATCACAGGGTTAACATATTTATGCAATGATGTCCTCCCCTGACTTTCTATTTGCTGGCTCCCAGTAGGGTAAATTCTATGGCTCTCTGTGCTAATGTATCTTCTTGCCCTGCCAAATGACATTAATAGAATTATCATCTCACGTGTATGTATGATGATAATTTGGCTCAGTTATGATATGATAGCATAGCCATTTAGTAGACCATGCCTGTAGGAAATCGATTAATTACATTATCTACAAATACATATTTGATGCAATGTAAACAGATTGATCGGTCGACGATGCCTTTTGACCCGATCTCCCACCGCCTGGGGGCAGGGCCAAATGTAAATGTGCTCATCCACTACACATTGATATGGGTAACTGACATACTAAATTTGGTTGAATTCCGTCCAACAGTGTCAGAGGAGTTGCATTACAATCAATTTTTTTACCAATTGACTACACCCCCACCCACCCTTGGGGTGAGGCCACATGTAAATGAGCTTATGTACTCCACATTGATATGGGTAACTCACAGACCAAATTTGGTTGAATTCTGTCCAACTGTTTCGGAGGAGATGCGTTACAATCAATTTCCATAGGTGCAAAATCTGACCTTTTGACCCCTCCCCCATCCCCTGTGGGGGCCGAGCCAAATCTTGCACTCCACAATCATATCGGTAACTCAGATATCAAATTTGGTTAAGTTCCATCTAACGATTTCAGAGGAGTTGCATTACAACTGATTTGACCTTTTGACCCCTGGCACGACAACACACACACAACCCCCCCCCCCCCACACACCCTGGGGGCGGAGCCAAATCTAATTATCGTCTTGCAAAGTGGAATCATGTGTAACCCACATACCAAATTTGATTTATTCCCACTCAATGGTGTTGGAGGAGATAGCGTGATGGATGGACGGACAGAGCCGATTACAATATCCCCGACGTCAGGATCATTAGCCGTCCTGTGAGAACACTTACCCATAGAATGCTCTGTTAGGACAATTTTGCAGCATTTGATAGAAATCATCCAAAGCCCTTACTTCTCCTGCTGCTTTTGTGTCAGCCATCTTGGCTACTACAGCCTGGTCTGATAATACCTCTGTAATAACAGAAATACATGGTCACATAATGATCAAGACCCAGGAGCCGACCGGCCTTTGCAGAGTATTAGTCAATACATTAGTCAGTTGCATTTTGACAGGTGACAGTTCAAACATTGGTATACCATACAGACAGAGCACATGCTGACTGAGTATATCTGACTGGTTAACTGTTTAATGAATAAATTTGTTTAAAAAAATTTAGATTTTCTCATAGAAAATGTCAATTTGCAGACCAAGAGCAGACTATTTTTTCAAATTTCCCACTGGAATGACTGGCTCGATAATTGAGCCAGTCATTCTAGTGGTAAATTTGCAAAAAATAGTCTTCTCTTGGTATGCAAATGGAAATTTCTCAAGACCACTGCAGAAGCCGTTCTTGGACGATGAGTGTTAAGGGGTTAATGAACCTACTTACTGAAGAAATGTCACAGAAGACTTACCTTTTAGTGCGTGTTTGAAGCCTGATGAAGAATGAATCAACAGGAACTTAGACTTGTTATCCAGCAAGATTTTGTAATCCAACTTCACAGCTTGTTGAAACACATACTCAAAAAACTGGTCCTACAAAACATTAACACTTTAGACAATTTACCACTGGAACGGCTGCCTTCCGTATTCAGCAAGCCATTCCAGTATTCAGTTTACAAAAATAGCTTTATATTGGCCTGCAAAGGGGCTTTCTCGAGCATATTATGGCTTCCATTAATGGGTTTATATTTGTAGACACAAAACTAATAAGAAAATTTCAAATGCCCATCAATTTGAATAAATTATGGGCGTTTATAAACAGTGGTTATATTATCCAAGTGATACACCTGTGCACATCCAATAAACATGGGTTATATTATCCAAGTCATATGTATCACCTAGGCACATCCGCTAGCATCCAACCTCTATGACCGCGTGATATCATGTCCCCCTGCCCTGCAACACTTACCTCCACACTACTTATGATACCATCTAGTCCAGGCCAAACATGCGATGTAAATCACACATGGCTGTCTCTTTTTTAATATAAAGTAAGCGGACATTGTCAGTGAGTATCAATCAGGAAATGCCTACCAACCTTAAGCTGTAGCAGACATCCTTAATCCTCTACATGTATCAATCATGGAATGCCTACCAACCTTAAGCTGTAGCAGACATCATTAACCCCTACATGTATCACTCAGAGAATGCCTACCAACCTTAAGCTGTAGCAGACATCCTTAATCCTCTACATGTATCACTCAGAGAGTGCCTACCAACCTTCAGCTGTAGCAGACATCCTTAATCCTCTACATGTATCAATCAGGGAATGCCTACCAACCTTAAGCTGTAGCAGACATCATTAACCCCTACATGTATCACTCAGAGAATGCCTACCAACCTTAAGCTGTAGCAGACATCATTAATCCTAAATACATGTATCACTCAGGGAATGCCTACCAACCTGAAGCTGTAGCAGACATCCTTAATCCTCTACATGTATCACTCAGAGAGTGCCTACCAACCTTATGCTGTAGCTGACATCCTTAATCATCTACATGTATCACTCAGAGAATGCCTACCAACCTTAAGCTGTAGCAGGCATCCTTAATCCTCTACATGTATCACTCAGAGAGTGCCTACCAACCTTAAGCTGTAGCAGACATCATTAATCCTAAATACATGTATCACTCAGGGAGTGCCTACCAACCTTATGCTGTAGCAGACATCCTTAATCCTAAATATATGTATCACTCAGGGAATGCCTACCAACCTTATGCTGTAGCAGACATCCTTAATCCGTTACATGTATCACTCAGGGAATGCCTACCAACCTTAAGCTGTAGCAGACATCCGTAATCCTCTACATGTATCACTAAGGGAATGTCTACCAACCTGAAGCTGTAGCAGACATCCTTAATCCTAAATACATGTATCACTCAGGGAAATCCTCTACATGTATCACTCAGGGAATGCCTACCAACCTTAAGGTGTAGCAGACATTCTTAATCCTTTACATGTATCACTCAGGGAATGCCTACCAAAGTTAAGCTGTAGCAGACATCATTAATCCTCTACATGTATCACTCAGGGAATGCCTACCAACCTTAAGCTGTAGCAGACATCCTTAATCCTCTACATTTATCACTCAGGGAATGCCTACCAACGTTAAGCTGTAGCAGACATCTTTAATCCTAAATACATGTATCACTCAGGGAATGCCTACCAACGTTATGCTGTAGCAGACATCCTTAATCCTCTACATGTATCACTCAGAGAGTCCCTACCAACCTTAAGCTGTAGCAGACATCCTTAATCCTCTACATGTATCACTCAGAGTGCCTACCCACCTAATGCTGTAGCAGACATCCGTAATCATCTACATGTATCACTCAGAGAATGCCTACCAACCTTAAGCTGTAGCAGACATCCTTAATCCTCTACATGTATCACTCAGAGTGCCTACCAACCTTCAGCTGTAGCAGACATCCTTAATCCTCTACATGTATCACTCAGAGAGTGCCTACCAACCTTATGCTGTAGCTGACATCCTTAATCATCTACATGTATCACTCAGAGAATGCCTACCAACCTTAAGCTGTAGCAGGCATCCTTAATCCTCTACATGTATCACTCAGAGTGCCTACCAACCTTCAGCTGTAGCAGACATCCTTAATCCTCTACATGTATCACTCAGAGAGTACCTACCAACCTTATGCTGTAGCTGACATCCTTAATCAGCTACATGTATCACTCAGGGAATGTCCACCAACCGTAAGCTGTAGCAGACGTCCTTAATCCTCTACATGTATCACTCAGAGTGCCTACCAACCTTCAGCTGTAGCAGACATCCTTAATCCTCTACATGTATCACTCAGAGAGTGCCTACCAACCTTATGCTGTAGCTGACATCCTTAATCATCTACATGTATCACTCAGAGAATGCCTACCAACCTTAAGCTGTAGCAGGCATCCTTAATCCTCTACATGTATCATTCAGAGAGTGCCTACCAACCTTAAGCTGTAGGATACATCTTTAATCCTAAATACATGTATCACTCAGGGAGTGCCTACCAACCTTCAGCTGTAGCTGACATCATTAATCCTCTACATGTATCACTCAGGGAATGTCTACCAACCTTCAGCTGTAGCAGACATCTTTAATCCTCTACATGTATCACTCAGAGAGTGCCTACCAACCTTCAGCTGTAGCAGACATCCTTAATCCTTTATATGTATCACTCAGGGAATGCCTACCAACCTTAAGCTGTAGCAGGCATCCTTAATCCTTTATATGTATCACTCAGAGAATGCCTACCAACCTTAAGCTGTAGCAGACATCCTTAATCCTCTACATGTATCACTCAGGGAATGCCTACCAACCTTAAGCTGTAGCAGACATCCTTAATCCTCTACATGTATCACTCAGAGAGTGCCTACCAACCTTCAGCTGTAGCAGACATCCTTAATCCTCTACATGTATCACTCAGAGAGTGCCTACCAACCTTCAGCTGTAGCAGACATCCTTAATCCTCTACATGTATCACTCAGAGAGTGCCTACCAACCTTAAGCTGTAGCAGACATCCTTAATCCTCTACATGTATCACTCAGAGAGTGCCTACCAACCTTCAGCTGTAGCAGACATCCTTAATCCTTTACATGTATCACTCAGAGAGTGCCTACCAACCTTCAGCTGTAGCAGACATCATTAATCCTCTACATGTATCACTCAGGGAATGCCTACAAACCTTCAGCTGTAGCAGACATCCTTAATCCTCTACATGTATCACTCAGAGAGTGCCTACCAACCTTCAGCTGTAGCAGACATCCTTAATCCTCTACATGTATCACTCAGAGAATGCCTACCAACCTTCAGCTGTAGCAGACATCCTTAATCCTTTACATGTATCACTCAGAGAGTGCCTACCAACCTTCAGCTGTAGCAGACATCCTTAATCCTCTACATGTATCACTCAGGGAATGCCTACCAACCTTAAGCTGTAGCAGACATCCTTAATCCTCTACATGTATCACTCAGAGAGTGCCTACCAACCTTCAGCTGTAGCAGACATCCTTAATCCTCTACATGTATCACTCAGAGAGTGCCTACCAACCTTCAGCTGTAGCAGACATCCTTAATCCTCTACATGTATCACTCAGAGAGTGCCTACCAACCTTAAGCTGTAGCAGACATCCTTAATCCTCTACATGTATCACTCAGAGAGTGCCTACCAACCTTCAGCTGTAGCAGACATCATTAATCCTCTACATGTATCAATCAGGGAATGCCTACCAACCTTAAGCTGTAGCACACATCCTTAATCCTCTACATGCATCAATCAGGGAATGCCTACAAACCTGAAGCTGTAGCAGACATCCTTAATCCTCTAACATTCAAGCCAACCAAAAATGGCTTCTGCAGTGATTTTGCAGACCAAGGGATGACCTTTTTGAAAATTCAGTGATAAATTTTCAAAAATAGTTTTTTCTTGGTCTGCAAATCGACATTTTCTAGAAGAGAATTTAAATTTTCTCGAACAAATTAAATTATTTGGTTAAATTTATGCTATTACTAATAGACAAGAGTGTATCATACTGTCTCACTGTCCAAAATGAAGATGAGCCAACAAGTAAGCCGAGTCCATCACAGCTTCTAACAACACATACAGATTATTTGCAGATTATTATCATATTTGCCGACATGTTTGTGTGTAAATATGAATATGCATTACAGTGTATATCTGTATTTAAAGGAAGTAAGTGTAGGGTAGTCAAAACAACGCAATGATTTTGCAGTTACAAATGTAGCTAGTGGTTAAATCTATGACACATTACAGTACACCTCTGAAATAACTTTAATGTTTTGAAAACAAAATGAGAAACATATTAGTACAATTTTGAACATGATGTAAGAAATGTTTTGCTGCAGATTTTGAAAATACATGGATTGGAAGAGATTGCTGGCCCACAGAGCAGCATTCCAATCCAATGATGTTCAACATATTCCACAGTATGATTAAGTTTGCTTAGTAAACATGTTACGCTATTTCTGGCTTGTACTGTATTGAATTGCTACTCTCCCCTGCAGTGTGTATCACTTACTTTCACAAACCCGGGACTGGCTATCAACAAGCATTTCACAACTGAAATGAGAAGCATACGCTAAGACTTTGACAACTGAAATGAGAAGCATACGCTAAGACTTTGACAAATGAATCTGGCAATGACCATAGATTGGGATCAATGTATTTAACCCTTTAACCCTTGAATTTGTTCAAGAAAATTTCAATTCTCTCATAGAAAATGTCCATTTGCAGACCAAGAGAAGACTACTTTCGAAAATTTATCACTGGAATGACTGGCTTGGTTATCGAGCCAGTCATTCCAGCGCTAAGTTTTCAAAAATAGTCTTCTCTTGGTCTGCAAATGGACATTTCTCAAGAGCACTGCAGAAGCTGTTTTGGCTGATATATGTGTTAAAGGGTTAAGAGAGCACACAAGTACCTACAATCACAGTAGCAGAGGTGACGCATTAACAGATAACATACAACTGAATAATAACCTGAACAACATGGATAATATACATGTAAGCTTAACCATTTCACCGGCAAATCCCTGAAAAAGTAGTCTTAATGAGGCCGAGCATATTTTGTTGAATATTTTGCAACTAATATGACTTCTAGTCATATCAATTTCAAAATATGCACCAGCTGTATGCTTGCCATGAACCTGAGATGGGGGTTAATTAATCGGTGAAGATCTAAAGTATTGTTCCTATACAATAATAACTCATGAAGATATTTGTCACGGAAAACCAGCACAGAAAACCAGCACAGAAACATAATATTAACCCTTTAATAGTAAAATATGTTTTTAAAAATATCAATGTTCTCATAGCAAATGTCTATTTGCCGATCAATTTAGAATTTTTTTTTTAGTTATCACTGGTATGATTGGCTCAGTTATTGAGCTAGTCCTTAACCAGTCTCTGAGCGACTCACGATCAACAATGGCGGAATGCAAAATGTACACGTATTCGCGGTGCCGCTTTTAAAAGCAGTGAAGCAATATCTTAACGCCCACTTTGACTTTTAAATTAATAAAACAAACAATGTCTGGTTCATGAAATATAGTGAAATTAGCTCCTGACTATTTATAATGTTAACTTTCACGGGTTTATTAAGGCACTATTTATCATCTAGCTATGTTATTGCTATGTAGAGGGGGGGTGCGGCGACTGCTCATTTCTTCGGCCTGGTTCCCGAGTGAGGCAACAACAATGTGTTATACTCGGCTACATTACATTGCAATATAGTGAATCCGAAAGCTACCGAATGTCACAAAAAGAAAATCATTAAATCACTACGGGCGTTTTATTTCCGTGAAAAGCCAATGAGATATCGGTACATGTTACAGCTTTAGGGGCGCATAGTATTTCATAACTAGCCCTGAACTAGTCTTTTTTCGTGTAGAGCACCGATGGGGATATTGCGGTAGCAGACATAACTCTGAAAATTTGTGCGTCATATTATCAATAAAAACCACACCATCTGCATGTTTTAATAAAAAGCGTCTACATTAGTCGAGCATTGGTACACATAAGCTATATTTTGACATCTTTAATCCATAATTTTGCGTTTATTCGCTGTCTGTTCATCGCGAACACAGGTGATGCGTAGAAGTGATAATGAAGTTGCTTACGGACAATTTTCACTATGATTAACCTATGTCAAATCTCGCCAGTCGGCATGTTTCACTGCGCTGGATGCTTATAAATGTTAAATGCGAAACGAACCGATGCTTACGATTCTTGCACCAGATGCAAAATGTTCATGGGCGCAAAATGTTCAGGGGCGCATCGTTACATTAATTCTCAACCGGGAATCATGATTTTGTGTTTCGTAATATTTTTAATTTTGATTTTTAATATTATGTCCCGCTGTCTTTTTTAGGAAAACTTTCTCATATTTACCTTTGCCCCTTCTAGGAAATGTAATGTACCGCTAAGTTTGATTGGATCCCGGGTAGTTGGAGCCATAGAGTTGGTATGTACGCCAGGTATTACGCTATGCACATATGAATCTTTTAAATGCATTTAAAATTTGGCATCTGTCCCGTTTTCCTTTTAACAATGTGTTTGGCACTATCTCTGGGGGACATCAAACAAGTTCAAACTTGCTTATTTACGCATTTAATGCTCGTTCTCAATGCATATATTTATTATTTTTAATGCATCAACAAAATTAACTAGATGCGTTGTGAATGCATTGTTTTTAAAACCGATGCATTGGAAACGGGCCTTCAACGCATCATGCACGCATTTCAGACCTGTTCGTACGCTAAGTTAACTCTGAGCTGTACTGTATCTATGTTAATTATTGGTAAGCTTTGACTTGTAGAGCTGTCATATTATTATCAAATAAAAGAAATATTGTAACACTCACCATCAAAATTAACATGACGTATGATTGCCTGAATAACCTGGTCATAGAATCGTGTGAGGCCCTAGAAAATATATTCAAACATTACATAAATCTAGAGGCAATAAAGAAAGGAGAATTATTAGGTATTTGGAGCATTGACACAGTCAAATTAATTTCAAACTACAACAGGCGTCGATGGCATGCCAGCTAAGTCCAACACGCTTTCGCCATCTTTGACGTTCCATCCTAAAATATCACCCTCTCCCTAAAACCACTCTGGGGGGAGGATGGAAAAGTAAATGCCGTCTCTCAATCTGCAATCATCTGGGTAACTCACATAACAAACTTTGTTGAATTCTGCCAACTTTGATGGGGGCAAACCCTAATGTAAACATTGTCTCACAACCCACAATCACACTCACATAACATTGCTACCTCGCATAACCAAGTTGGTTCAATTCTGACAAATGGCTTCAGAGAAGATAGCTGGACATATGGACGGATGGACATATGCAATTTCAATATCCCCACCGTTTTCTCAAAACGTGTGTGGATAAATATTCCATAGAACATTTCTTACATTGTAAGGAATGTGTTGAATCAAGAATTCATATGTTTAATTGTCTGTCTGCTGAATTTCTGCAGACTACAGTTTCCTGGGTGTTTAACTATGGATATGCCGACTACTTTGATAAACTATTTGGTTGAAAGTTTTTGGTGGCTAAGCCACGAACAACTTTCAGTCAAATTGTTTTCAAAATATTTAGCAGGTCCAGAGATATTGCCCATTGAAATTATTGTCTGGTGGCTTGCAGTGGTCTGACTGTTAATGGGTTATGCAGTAAAGATTAGCCCTCTTACTAAAGAATATAAGATAAACAAAATATTTCAGACAGGACAGAGCTTGTAGGTGGATTACTGGAAGGGCAAAATTTGTGGGGTATGGTTGATGAGAGGAGATATAGCATGTAGTAGCGCCTTGACATGAGCAAAAGCGCAGGTATTACAAATTTGAGATGGGAAGCCATGACAGAAACTTGCGCTTCCAGGGACTTGATGTTTCAGCTTACATGTAGGTTGTTCTGACATGAACTGATGTTTTAGTTTAGTCTGGATACTAGAATGCTGTTTATGTGCCCAGAAGAAGAAGTTACATCCCGGAGAGGTAACTAATTTTTCCTTATTAAGAAGTTATTGGTTTGATATTTTATTGGTAATTTCCCCAGTTCTACACAAGTACAGATTTATATTCCTGGGTGGAGAAAGAGGAAATGAGGAGTGAAGGACATTGCCTATGGTTCCACTGACAGTCGAATTGGAGTTAAACCCCGCCTGGCTGATTAACAGTCGATCACGCTAACACCACGGCCAATCGTCTCACCAAAGTTGTTTTATATAGGAGCATATGAGGGACACAAGACATGCGAAAGACACACCACTAGCCAACCATTTCAATTCACGTAACTACAACCCCTCCTCTATGAGTCAGAGGGTTATCCAATTACTCTGTCACAATCCTGCAAGGCACCACTCCGCACAAAGACCGTGAGAATCTACCATACACTGATTTGTAACCCATAAGCTACCCATGGTATTAAAACTTTATATGACAGAGACTTAACACAGGTCATGGATATGAAAACACTTAGCAGGGGTGGAGGTAAGGGGAAAAGATGTGTCTCTGAGGTGGCTATAGGAAGGTGGTGGACTAAAAGTGAAGTGAGACTTCATCATAAATGGGAACCACATATGTGAATAGACCAGAAGTAATTGAACATACAGAGCTATCACATATGGGTTTTACATTTTGTATGATCTAAGCATTCTCTTACTTTGTCGTGTTGCGAACAGCTTCCTTTGCGTTTCCGAGGAATGTTTGTTTCGATTTTGGCACGCATTAAGGTCATGTTTGATGTGATGAGACACACATGCGCCAGCCCCTCCTGCATCACGACAGCGGCTAGATCAGCATGCTGGGTCGGGTCACATGCCATTTCTACATTGAGGATGGATATTATTCATGCAATAAAATCTAGAATCATCCTAAACAATTAAGTCTTCATATTCCAATGTCTTAATTTCAAAACAGTTATACGCGGACACTGTTGAATATTTTGAAACTATTTTGACTCGAATTTGTTGCTGTCATTTCTGTTCTGTGAAGGTTAAGTGGTTGACCAGATTTTTCAGATGATGCTAGAAGGAAGTGACATTAATTTTTTAATATTCTTGTTGAAAGCTGTTGCTGGCTATGACAGTAGCCGCTTGTAGCATAAAGACTGTCATATTTCTCATTTTATGATCAGAAAGATGAGGCTTACCATGTATAGGCTACTCTTGATAAATAATTCCACATCAACCGTGCTCTACAATACTCTGAATTCATTATAACTGTTCCTATTAGACAGATGATCCAGCTGTCCATAACCGGAGATCCGATGCCCAAGTGTGTATGTTCAGGATTGTGAGGTGTCAGACATAATTTTAACTAGAACCTGCAGTTGATAGCATGCCATCACAAATCCACCCTCCCAAAACTTTTATGAGTACTGTAAACACCAACAATATTCACAGCCAAGAGTGCTAAACTAATATATGTACCTATTCTGTCGAGAGCGACACTGTCCCATTCATGTTTGAACAATGTGAACGCTCGGTTCATTTCCAGATCTAGTGTATGGTATGCACCCATCTGCAAAGAAAATAAAACAATAGATCTAGTGTGTGGTATGCACTCATCTGCAAAGAAAATAAAACAATAGATCTAGTGTGTGGTATGCACTCATCTGTAAAGAAAATAAAACAATAGATCTAGTGTGTGGTATGCACTCATCTGCAAAGAAAATAAAACAATAGATCTAGTGTGTGGTATGCACTCATCTGTAAAGAAAATAAAACAATAGATCTATTGTGTGGTATGCACTCATCTGCAAAGAAAATAAAACAATAGATCTAGTGTGTGGTATACTCCCATCTGTAAAGAAAATAAAACAGTAGACCTAGTGTGTGGTATACTCCCATCTGTAAAGAAAATAAAACAATAGATCTAGTGTGTGGTATACTCCCATCTGTAAAGAAAATAAAACAATAGATCTAGTGTGTGGTATGCACTCATCTGTAAAGAAAATAAAACAATAGATCTAGTGTGTGGTATGCACTCATCTGTAAAGAAAATAAAACAATAGATCTAGTGTGTGGTATGCACTCATCTGTAAAGAAAATAAAACAATAGATCTAGTGTGTGGTATGCACTCATCTGTAAAGAAAATAAAACAATAGATCTAGTGTGTGGTATGCACTCATCTGCAAAGAAAATAAAACAATAGATCTAGTGTGTGGTATGCACTCATCTGTAAAGAAAATAAAACAATAGATCTAGTGTGTGGTATGCACTCATCTGCAAAGAAAATAAAACAATAGATCTAGTGTGTGGTATGCACTCATCTGTAAAGAAAATAAAACAATAGATCTAGTGTGTGGTATGCACTCATCTGTAAAGAAAATAAAACAATAGATCTAGTGTGTGGTATGCACCCATCTGTAAAGAAAATAAAACAATAGATCTAATGTGTGGTATACTCCCATCTGTAAAGAAAATAAAACAGTAGATCTAGTGTGTGGTATGCACTCATCTGTAAAGAAAATAAAACAATAGATCTAGTGTGTGGTATGCACCCATCTGTAAAGAAAATAAAACAATAGATCTAATGTGTGGTATGCACTCATCTGTAAAGAAAATAAAACAATAGATCTAGTGTGTGGTATACTCCCATCTGTAAAGAAAATAAAACAGTAGATCTAGTGTGTGGTATGCACTCATCTGCAAAGAAAATAAAACAATAGATCTAGTGTGTGGTATGCACTCATCTGTAAAGAAAATAAAACAATAGATCTAGTGTGTGGTATGCACTCATCTGTAAAGAAAATAAAACAGTAGATCTAGTGTGTGGTATGCACTCATCTGTAAAGAAAATAAAACAATAGATCTAGTGTGTGGTATACTCCCATCTGTAAAGAAAATAAAACAATAGATCTAGTGTGTGGTATGCACTCATCTGCAAAGAAAACAAGAGGCCCAATGGGCCTGTATCGCTCACCTGGAACATTGGCATTTCAACTAATCTTACTTAAGTTTTACATCGATCGGTGTCACTTCCAATGACTTTAAGTCAAATGGTTTAGTTTTCGAGATATTGACAACAATCTTTCGACTGTTTTTTTGCATTAGTGATTTTGAACAATGTTTAAGCGAAAATACATGTAGATGATATCAGTGCTAACAACAGCTGGTTTCTTAACTGTCTCACTGCTGCAAGCCAGTGCAGCCAATAATTTCAATTTTCAAAAGCTCAAATTTTTAAAACAATTAGACTGAAAGTCGTTGGCGGCCTAGCCACCAACGACTTTCAGTCCAATTGGTTTCAAAATATTTATCAGGTTCAGAGATATAACCTTTGGAATATGTCGTCTGCAAAATCTCAGCAGTCAGACGGCTACTAGAGGTTTAAATACAATTGAAGAAAATGGTCTCTAAAGGCAGGTAGGTGGTCTTTATAGCAGGTTATTCCCCCATCACCACACAATCCATTTAACACATGTGCATCTGGCTGAATCACCAAGTTAGCAGCAGGGGTAGGGTGAGCTGGAGTCGATTTAGAAAATAAGTTGACTGAGTCATTGCTGCCTTTGACTGAGTCATTGGCTAGGGCAGCAACAACTTTCAATCAAATACAATTCAAAATATTTTTTACGAGCATAGATGTCAGAGCACATAATACATATGTTAAATATTTAGCCAGTGATGGAAAGGTTAATCTGTTAATTGGAGTCTAATCTATGGCAATAAAATCTGACATGGTGATAAATCAGTGGATGGTGAGAACAAACCTGTATTTTCCCTATGAAAGTGACACTGCAAATATTTAAGGGGTGATACCTCTGGCATTTGACATCCTATCAGTTTCATTTTCACAACACAGATATTAGATGACGACATTAACATTGTGACCAAGTTTGGTGTCAATCCGTTAAGAAATAACAAAATGAGCCACCATTGTTGGTGACGGACAGACAGATGGATGGATGGACATACAGAAGACAGATGGGCTCATCGCTATACGACAGCTGACTGTCGTTTAAAGAAAAAAGTTGACGGACGGACGGATAGACGGATGGACGGTTGCCATGGCATAATCTCACTTGGCCATTCTGTATATATATATATATATATATATATATATATATATAAATATATATGTACCCTCAAAAGGACCCTTATAAGAATCCCTGCTCGCTGGCTTTGGGAATGAAGTAACATATCTACAGTACACCGCAGAAATAACGTATTAACCTAAAAAATATTGTTGAATATTTTGAACATAATTTGATTAGAAGACATTGCTGCATAAGGCACCACTTTCTTCCAATCCAATTATGTTCAAAATATTCAACAGAACATTTCCTACATCATGTTAAAAAATTGTTTTAACTAACATAAATATTGTTGTTTTTGTTTTGGACACATGTTAAGTTATTTCTAAGATTACTGTAGTATGTGTGATAAACATAACATGAAATAGAACCAAGTCTGAGATTCCATTTCTCTATAAATGTGCAGTTTTGAACAGAATCAGTGTGACTTTGGTACATGCTTTTAGGGCTTTCATTGTTCTTAAGAAAATCTTAATTTTATCTTCATAATGTACCTTAACATACTGGTTTTCCTCAACATTCCGACCTTTAACCCGCAGCACACATGCTTGTGTATCAAAGTCAATGTCTTCCACACTGATCGTCAGTTTTGTGCGGACCTTGCTCGTGGCAACACTGCCCGTCGCTGACTCTGTCTGTACTTTCCTTGAAATATAGCAAATGTATACATGCGCAGTACATATACACAATGTACTAAAGCCGTTATTTAAACAAGAGGCCCAATGGGCCTGTATCGCTCACCTGGAACATTGGCATATCAAACTAATCTTACTTAAGTTTACATCTTTCGGTGTCACTTCCAATGACTTTCAGTCAAATGATTTAGTTTTCGAGATATTGACAACAATCTCTGGACTTTTTTTTTGCATTAGTGATTTTGAACAATGTTTAAGTGAAAATAGATGATATCAGTGCTAACAACAGCTGGTTTCTTAACTGTCTCACTGCTGCAAGCCAGTGCAGCCAATAATTTCAATTTTCAAAAGCTCTTGACTTGTTGAATATTTTGAAAACAATTCGACTGAAAGGTGTTGGTGGCTTAGCCACCAACAACTTTCAGTCCAATTGTTTTCAAAATATTTATCACGTTCAGAGATATAACCGTTGGAATATGTCGTCTGCAAAAACTCAGTCAGACGGTTACTAGAGGTTTAAATACAATTTGAAGAAAATGGTCTCTAAAGGCAGGTAGGTGGTCTTTATAGCAGGTTATTCCCCACCACCACACAATCCATTTAACACATGCACATCTGGCTGAATCACTGAGTTAGCAGCAGGGGTAGGGTGAGCTGGAGTTGATTTAGAAAATAATTTGACTGAAAGTCATTGCTGCCTAAGGCAGCAACAACTTTCATTGCTGCCAAAGGCAGCAACAAATTTCAATCAAATACATTTCGAATATTTTTAAGAGCATAGATGTCAGAGCACATAATACATATCTTAAATATTTCTGCAGTATTGGAAAGGTTAATCTGTTAATTGGAATTTAATATCTAGTTTGGCAATAAAATCTGACATGGTGATAAGACGGTGGGAACAAACCATTTGCCCTATGAAAGTGAGACTGCAAATATTTAAGGAGTGATAACTCTGGCATTTGACGTCCTATCAGTTTCACAGATATTAGATGCCGTCATTAACATTGTGACAAAGTTTGGTGTCAATCCGTCAAGAAATAACAAAATGAGCCGTCATTGTTGGTGATGGACAAACAGATGGATGGACGGACATACAGAAGACGGATAGGGTTATCGCTATACGATAGCTGACTGACAAGTAAGCGGAGTTAAGAAAACCAATTTCGGCTTCACAATCCATCAAATAAAAAAATTGAATATGGCTGCCAAACACGCTAAAATTTGATTGGTCCACGGCGGCCATGGTTTTTACCTATCAACTTCCCATGAACAAACTTTAATGCCCCTTATTAGTCCATAATCATATCCCCAAAATTTCAGCCAGATCCGTTCAGCGGGTCTGCAGAATAAGTCGTTTTTACGAAAACTAAGTTATCCAAGATGGCCGCCGAACCATTTGGCCATTCAAGTTCCTTCGAACAAACTTGGTTCAGCTCTTGCCCTATATGATATTTCGTGAGTTTTGAATCAATCCACCAAGCGGTTTCGGAGAAGATTTTTAAAGCCATTTCCTAAAATCGGCCAAAATCCAAGATGGCCAGTGGGCAAATCGGCTTTGTTTGAACAAACTTTGATCCCTATGCCCTAAGGACACTTCCTGCCAAATATAATTGAAATCGGCCAAGTGGTTATTGAGAAGAAGTCGTTTAAAGGAAAAAGTTGACGGACGGACAGACGGACGGATGCCGGATGGTCGCCATGGTATAAGCTCACTTGGCCATTCTGGCCAGGTGAGCTAACAACAAGAACTATCATAGCTTACTGCGCCGCGTGCCATCTATAGAATTTCATTCATCTTCCCAGCATCTCCATTGTACATAAATGCGTAATAGTCCAGGGTTATACAACACATCTCAGAAATAACTTGGGTTGTTTTCAAAACAAAATAAAACATACATATACTGTTGAATATTTTGAGGATAATTTGATTGGAAGCTATTGCTGCCTAATGGGGGTGGGGTGTGGGTGGAGTAGGAGTAGGGGCACCCCCTTATATAAATGTCATCTCACTATGTACAATCATATGGCTCTCTCACAAAAATAACTTGGTTGAATTCTGCCAACTCTGACTTTCTGTGGAGCCTAGTATAAATGTTGGCTTGCAGTCCGCAATCATATGGGCACATGTAATGCGCATAACAAATTTGATTGAATTCCACCAAATGGTTTCAAGGGAGACAGCTAGACAGATACACAGTCGCACACACAGGCGGAGGCCGATTGCAATATCCCCACATTTTTTGAAAATATGTGTTTATAATTACAATACACATCCCTGCAGTCAAAAACAAAAACAGTTATAATTGTTCCCATGCATGTAAACATACATAATATAATTTATTATTTATAATCTAGCTTATAGCCTTATATCGAGTCATCAATTTAAAAATGGTATCGCTCACACTATTGTGAGATATGGTACATGTATCATATGGGGTCATTGACAACATACCTGATAGTGGTGGAACGGAGCCTGTCACCGACGGAAACCAGGTTAAAAGCATGCCACATATCTTCTGCTTCATCAGGAACCAGAATCACTGACCTATGGGCCAGAGACAATAAGTGATGTAATTCATACCAGTTGCTGAGTGGACCGTGAACATAACTATTTAGTTAGATGCGGATACATAAAGTAAGAAAACACTACAGTTGACCCACCATAGCGAGACCAACTGCAAATCCTACATTTGTCTGATAATCAGGGTGATCTTTATAGACAGGTGTCTCTGTATTATTAGCGTCTCTCGCAATTCAATCTTCACCAGATGTTTAATATGTAGTTTTATTACTTGGATATATTGTGCCTGATAACATTTCCACATGGGCCCCATATCGTTGCCCATATGGGATCCATGCCATTTTGCACCCACAGCCCATATGGGCAAGATTTAATTATCTTAATAGTACTTCTTAGGATTGAACTATGGACTCAGGCTATTACTTAGCTTCTATATCCACCTCCATTTATGAGGCACATCTGGGTAAATCTTGAATTTAAATCTATATTTTAATACCCTATATGGGACGAATCTGGGCATTCCCAGATCCACTCCATATGAGCCCATATGGGAATGCTATCAGGGGTAGGATTATGGAACAGATGAAAGTGATTGAATATTAAAACTAAAATGTGCAGTCGATGGCACAGCAGCCCTCAAAATTTCAAATATTTGCGAGACCCATTTTTGGGTCCCGTGTTTTCAGGTCTGCGTAACCAATTGTTCGGTTGCGCAAAATCAGTTTGCGTAACCAATTGGTTGCGCAAATTGGTTACACATATTTCATCTGTATATTAAGTTAATAATGAATTTAAAGTGCATGTTGCTGAATTATCATTAGCATATTGATTACAGCATGGACTTATTCACCAATTACCTAATTTACAGATAAAATATGTTTAGTTACTCAACTATTGACCTCATAATCAATTACATCACATATAGGTTGATGTCACCAGTCACTATTATAATTGACAGACAATACTAACTCTCATAGTAGTCTGTCAGTAAGTATTAGTTGTATGTCTTTGCAATTTAATAAACATTCTGTTGATTGTTTCAAAGTATTCACCAAGTTAGCTGTATAGTTACCATGAAATTGAGATTCTGGGACAAAGCTTGGAGCATAGCTTAGCTAGAGATGGGTGGGGAATAACTAAAAGTAGATTCATCCATTGTGATATAAGTACTGTAATATTTCTCAAGTAAATTTGTCAAAAAGCAGATTGAGTTTTTGTTTTATGTCCATTCATTCCTTCCATTTCCAGACCAAGAAGAATATTTTGGAAAATTAAACCCTGAAATTACAAGCTCGATAACCGAGCCAGTCAGTCAGTGTTAAGTTTCCAAAAACAATACTCCTTTGGTCTGCAAATGTACATTTTCTCTGCCAAAATATCAGTATTTGTATGACAACACTCATTGGTAACATCTTTCCAGCTTGCAACAATTTCACGGTTCATACACCTTGGGCACAATAAAATTCCATACTTTTTCCAAACATATATTTCAAAATTCCAGACCCACTATAATAATTAGTGACTAATGACCCAATATTTATAAATATCTTAACACCCTCCTTCCACCCCACCCACAAACCCCACTACAAAAACAAAGAATTGAATATCTTACATTGTTGTGGCATACCTAGTTGAGCAACCCTCTCCAGCCCACCCACCACCACCTTGAAAGCAATGGCTTCAAGTCATATTATTTTCAAAATATTTAAAAGAATATGCTTTAATTTGTAAAGAATTCCACCTGTATCAAAGAACTACCGTCTTAATTGCCCCAAAAACAACAGGGGTTGAAATGTTTATAAAATTGTACCTGTGACGGGTAGATTTTTTTGTAACCTTTACCAAATATTTGTACTGGTACAAGCAGCGTACATTTCTAATATAAAACAATAACCCGCAAGTCCGCCACAATAAAAGGCGTAACCAGCTCTAAGGCATTTAGTAGATGTATAGCTTGACCCTTCTTAACTTGTACGCTTTAAACTGACAATTTAGTGCAAATGCGATTTACTTGAAAATAAGAGTTACTACGCACCGGTTTTCCTGACATATAGTCCTGTTTTCTCAGTCGCTCCAAAGCAATGAACCACTTAAATATCGGGTGGTATTACTGTCAGAACCTTCCAATAATAATATATTGGGTCATATAACCCGTCAAAGTGGGCGCTAACATATTGCTTTACTGTGTTTAAAAGCGGCATAGTGACTAGATTTTTCGTTCGCCATTAGCCATCAATATTAATCACGAGATTGGTTGAAATAAATCATGTGATTAATTCGTTATGAATGACAACGAGGCACGTGATCAAAATTTTACTACGATAGTAATTTTCATTCATGCATATTGAAATCGGATATCCCGCGAGCCAATCAGAAACTATGAGTGTGCATTATCAAATGTTATTAACTACGACGGTGCAATCACACGAGACATTTCTCATTACTGGTGTATTAGCAGACCCCCCTCTAGGCTGATTCGTGACATAATCTTTATTGTTGAAATTAGTAACCAGGATCGTGGCGTTCTGTAAGAATGGAATGTTTACATTTTTGGAAGCGTTTATTTAGGAGAATCCAGTTGGATTCCCATATTTTTCGAATTTCGGGAATATTACGAGAATCCCGTCGAATTTCGAGACCTGACTTATTGTGTGTCATGGACAAATACACACTGACACAGTAGCGAGGATCTATGAATGTAACAGTTTAATTTAACAGATAAATTCTTAAACAGCTGTCTCTACAAGCCAACTGAAACTCAAGGAGAATATACTGTGAGACTCACTCAACAAGGCATGTCTTCCTATGTTATATCGGGATCCAATCGCGTATATAAAATAATACATCGGGAACATGCCAGCCGACGGTTGCACGTACTTGCATGCAACGGTTTATAATTGAACAGTCCGTTGTGGATGCATAACGTGTAGCGAGACTAGTTCCCGGCCTATGTAGTAATGCTAGCGGAAATACAACGGAAGTTTGTCTCTGACACATGCGCGCTGTCGCTTATTTATAGAATTTGACAGACAGATGTTATCGATCTTTTAGATGTTTGAAAATGCTAAATTCTGTTGTAAATAGCATGCTTCATATCAAAAAGTTGTTGAAACTTTTCTGTTTTCCACTATCAGAGATAACTACCGTTCTGGGCTTTGTCACTTACGTGACCATTTTTTTGTTCACGGTAATTTTACTTCACGTAACCGACACGCGCCAAATTTTGAGGGCTGCACAGCATTGCAAATCCCCATACTTTCCCCAACTTTGATATTTTGATGCACTCCCACCCACAGAGCCTAATGTAAATGTGATCTCACAGCCCACATTAATTTGATTGATGTGTAACACAGATAAAGTCCCCAAAATAGTTTCGGCCGAGATGCACACACCTCAAACTTCTTATTCAAGAACATTTTCTCAGAAGAATATTTCTGAAAACTTACCACTGAAATATCTGGCCCCTCAGTTAATGAGCCAGGCATTCCACTCGCTGTAAATTTTCAAAAATAGTCTTCTCATTCACACATATGTAGGCTACACATTAAATACTGCTTGCGGTAAAGTGTGATTGTGTAGTGTATTTGCATTTTCCCATGATTGCAGCATTCCGGAATTCTTAACACTTACTACTGTGATGTCAATATTGTGTCTTTTCCTGTGTCAATAGCATACGAACAGGTGTACATTTTTCTACAAATTTTGGTGGACGATGTTGCTGTCTACGACAGCACCCTCTTCCAACAAATTTGTAAAAAAAATTAACACCAGTTCATCTTTTACTTTAATGCAAAATTTTACAATTTTGACATCAGAGTGGTAAGGGTTAAACGAAATTTAACTCACTCACATTATTACACTTCCATGGACAATATTTTCATGACAGCTGTATAAATCAAACTGATTCAATGAATGAAATTCGTGAAAACAATGGATTTTATTATCAATATGTTCAGAGACATATTACTCGATCATGATAAGTTTTCAGTGGTACGAGCCTATAGTGGCCCCCGGGACTCAATCTAAACTTGCAGACTAGAAACTCTTATCGCAATCACGGTGTGATTTCGAGAGACTAGAGAGCCTGTCTTTGCTGACATTTTAAAAAATTGAGAAAATGTCTGGCGGGAGAATTACAATTGCCGATATTTAAATTTTCCATACCTTTTCCACAGGTGTATGGTCGAGTTGCTTAAATTCGTGAGTACCGAAATTCGTGAATTTGTTTTTATCGCTCTCGTTCTATGATGTAACGTGGCATGGAACGCATCTACACAGTAGCCACTTTTTTATCGACAGTTCTGAACCGTTTGACAAAGTTTTGAGCAAAATGCGGTCAAAGCAAGAAACTTTTCATACAATTACTGATGGTAGTGATAAAAATTGCAAGATTCCTTAATGCACTTTCTTAGATTACTTACTTGCGCTTATTTAGCACCTAAAATGAGCAATTTTCACAATCCGAAGTTACCGCCTGCTTTGGTTACATTTTCCCGCCGCGTCGGATTAGACTGATTGACGGTAGCGCGTCTAAATTTTATTGGAGAGGCTCTAGAGGAAGGGGTGGGTGCTTATCAATGATTTACCAAAATGTCAAAATTAACATAAAGTGCACACGTGGTTTTGTTAACGATAGAAATTTTTATATTCTTCCCTTTATGCCTGCTGAACATGTTTTAAAGACCCTAACGTTAGTTCATTTCTTCAGCTCATTAATATTTATGAATTTCATGTGACGTCACTACCTAACGAAAGCGGCATCCATTTGGGGTTTTTACTTCTCTTCAAATGTATAAACTGCTTTTATAGTTTATACATTCATTTGTAAGACTAATTTATGGGTTAAAACGGGAAAAATTAGCAGTTGAAACATTCAACAAACCAATACCTTGATATTTAAGGATTTACAAGCATGTACCAGACAGCTGAAGATGCATAATCACCAATTCACGAAATTCGGTACCGCTATTTCACACATAACCTGGCGAGGTGGGTCAGTTCAGATGCTTGGAATTTGTTTAAAAATTTAAGTTTTGTGCTGAAATTTTTGCATTTGTATTCGGAAGTGTTATTTTACATTGTGTTAAATTTTTGCGCAGATCTGTTTAAGAGTTTTCTTTCGCGAGTGCGATCTTGCTTAGATTCACGAACTTCGGTACCCATAATTAGTATAATTCCTAGAATCGCGATGACGTCACCACAATCAAATTTCCCATAATACCCTGGGTGCAACGGCATTTTTTGAGCGGCTAATTTCCTCTTTAGCATGTAGTAAGTTTGCTGGCGGCCGATCTCAGATACCCGGATGTGCGAAATTATGAATACAAAATATCAAATCTTCCATACTTTTTCAAGCCCTGGATTGCTGGAAAAGGGTTTCTTAATTTTTCTAGACTTCCATAACTGCGTACGAACACTGAACAATATCAGCTCCGCACCCCATCCCCAACCCACATCATCCTCCTAGATCATTCCAATGAGT
The DNA here is from genome assembly GCA_034401795.1 of Chaetoderma sp. LZ-2023a. Classification (NCBI taxonomy): domain Eukaryota; kingdom Metazoa; phylum Mollusca; class Caudofoveata; order Chaetodermatida; family Chaetodermatidae; genus Chaetoderma; species Chaetoderma sp. LZ-2023a. Next base: position 17,403,579 of record CM067370.1, read on the forward strand.
GAAGTAAAATAGATAACGAAATAATATTGATAGCGAAAACTGGTGACATTGAATTTTATTCGTAATTACCCGCAGTCGTTTTTGTCAATACTTCGCCCTACAATCTTCATTGTGGCAATTATTAAGTAACACTAATCCAGACGTTGATTACTATTTGTAATAAGAGTAATTTAATCATTTCGTAATACTGTGCAACGACTTTCTCCTTCTTGTTCTGTATATTCCTCCATTCGTACTGTCCCGAGCCTGGTAACTGTCACGTAGAAAAGTAAGTTTGTTTGTTATGAAGTTATGAACCAGCCTTGCGTTCAGCAGGGAAAACGTTTCAAAACGTTTTGTTAAATCTCAAAACTAAATACTTAAACAAACATTTAGCACTTGAGAAACGACTGGACAAATTCTCACAAAACCAATGAACAAATCAGAGATCAGGTTATCGAAAAATGCAGCTCAAATGGCCTAAGACGAAAATTGTTGGAACGTGGTAAAAGTTTGACATTGGAAAATGTACGTGAAATTACATGTGCGTTCGAAGGGGCTAATTTCATTTATTATTATTATTATTATTATTATTATTATTATTATTATTATTATTATTTTTATTATTATTATTATTATTATTATTATTATTATTATTATTATTATCGTAAATTCCTCCTGCACTCTTTGCCGGTTGGAGTTGCCGTCTTTCCATCACAATAGCTGGCAATAGCCTTCAGCCATTCCACTCTTGCTGTCCATGCCTATCCGGTTCCCATGCTTATCTTGCAACAAATCTGTTAAGTCTCATCAACGTGCAATTCTATGTGATTATTGTGGTGACTGGGTGCATCTAAGATGCTCTCAAGGCCTAACTATTTCAGACTATGAAAAACTAGAAAATTCTGATGAGACATGGTGGTGTTTCCAATGTAATCAAACTATCTTCCCTTTCAATCATTTTGAAAGTGATACCGAATTCATGCTTACTATTCTAGGTGCCCTACAGCACATATATAAATACAAACATACTTGTAAACCCATTCAAATTAAACACATCTGATCAATGCACAAATTTCTCTGAAACCGATACTGATGACGAAGGTCAGAATTTTCCACTTTGTGATTATATACTTCAGAAAGAATTTAATGATAATATTCTCAAGAGCACAGACACAATTTCTTTCTCAACAATCCATATTAACATTAACAGGATCTCTCCTAAAAAAACTTTGATAAATTTTATAATTTCAGAGATCCTAGTTCTCATGAATTTAGCGTCATAGGAATTACCGAGACCTGGCTAAAACCTGACTCACCACTGGACTTAACTAACATGCAAAATTATAAATTTATTGAGAAACACAGGCCCACAAAAAGGGGGTGGTGTAGGCATTTATATAAAGGACAATCAACAGTGTAATTTGAGAGATGACTGAAAAGCATATTGAAACTATTTTTTATTGAAATTCTGATGGACAAAACAAAAAATAAACTTATCAGCATTACATACAGACCTCCTAGTAGTGACAATGATAAATTTATCAAATCCTTCGAAAAATTCTAAATACTCTACAAAATGAAAAGAAATCTGTTTATATATTAGGTGACTTTAATATTGATCTACTAAAACAGCACAGTTTCTACACCCAAGACATACTAAATTTATTAAAAACATCCGGCTGTTATCCATTGATAACAAGACCAACAAGAATTACTGAATTCTCAGCTACGGTTATTGATAATATCCTCTCAAATAACACTCTAAGTGCCAAAAACGAATCAGGTATTTTTGGCGTAGAAATTTCGGATCATTTACCTATCTTCTATATAGAAAAACAAAACTATAGAGGAAAGCGATTTGAAAAAGAAGAAGTAACCTGTAGGGACTTCAAAAAGGAAAATATAGAATTGTTTAAAAATAACATGGCTAGCATAAATTGGAATCAGGTAACTCAGTCACAGTCATGTGAAGATGCCTACAATACCTTCTATACTACATGCTCTAAGACCTACGAATCTGCCTTTCCACTTAAAAACATTAAAAAGTTTAAACAAAATCAAACTAAACCTGGATAACAAGAGGATTGATAGCTGCCTGTCACAAGAAAAACAAGTTTTATATGAATTTCATCAAATATCCGACAAAATATAATGATTCACAATTAAAAAAATATAGAAACAGGCTTAATCAAATAATCAGAACAGCAAAAAAAATTATTTTCATAATAAATTTGATGAACAAACAAAAGAATATAAAAGAAACCTGGAAACTGATTAACTCATTACTGAACAAGAAAAAAACTAATTCCGAAACATTACAGTTTATTTACAATAATACAGTCATAAATGACAAAAAAGAAATAGCAGACAAATTTAATGAGTACTTTACTAACATTGGACCCAGCTTATCAAAAAAGATTCAACCTAGCTCGAACATACATGTACAGGACTATCTGACAGGTTGCTATCAACACTCCATTTTCTTAAATCCTACTGATAGTGAAGAAATTTACAAAATACTAATGCAAATTAACACAACTAAAAGTGCTGGCATTGATAATTTTAAACGGAAAATATTCAAACACTGTGTTGCAGAAATACTAACTCCACTGGATCATATTTGTAATCTATCACTGACACAGGGTATATTTCCAACAAGTCTAAAGGTTGCACATGTTACACCGCTATACAAAGCCAAAGATGCATCTGATTTTACTAACTATAGGCCAGTCTCGGTACTTCCACTCTTCTCTAAACTCCTGGAAAAGCTGTATTTTAGTAGAATTACCAATTACCTAAGCAAAAACTCCATCTTCTATCCATCTCAGTATGGTTTCAGAGAAAAGACTTTACTATGCTTGCCATTGTGGATGTGATTGAAAAACTATCTATTTCCCTAGAGAATAATGAACATACTTTGGGTGTATTCCTGGACCGTTCCAAAGCCTTCGATACAATTGACCATTCGATTCTATTGCAAAAGCTTGCATACTATGGAATACGGGGCACTGCGTTGAATTGGATACAGAGCTACCTGTCAAACAGAAAACAATGTGTGCAATTCAATGGAGTCATTTCAGAATATAAAGAGGTAATCTGTGGTGTACCCCAAGGTTCAGTCCTTGGCCCCCTGCTGTTTCTCTTGTATATGAATGACATACCCAAAGTCTGTAACCATCTCTCTTTAATCCTCTTTGCAGATGATACTAATGCTTTCTGCAGCCATAAGGCCATATAACTTCTTTACAAACATGTTAATAATGAAATGGCAAAGTTAATAGATTGGTTTAAAGTTAACAAACTGTCCTTAAATGTAAGTAAAACCAACTATATATTATTTACAAAATCCAATAAATTAAAGGAAGCATCTCTCCCAAAACTTTACATCGACAACCAGGTAATACATGAAGCCCAATATGACACATTTTTAGGAATCTATTTGGATAAGAATCTGACATGGGAGAAGCATATTGAAGTCGTAACATCCAAGGTAGCAAAGAGCATAGGTATAATACGCCGACTAAAACCCTATCTAACACCGAATATTATTTTTAATCTGTACTGCACAATGATACTTCCTGACATCACTTACTGTAGTGCTATCTGGACTAACACATCTGAGGCTAAACTAAAAAAACTAAAATCACTACAAAAGCAATCTATTAAATTATTTGCACAAACAGCAGGTGGCCAGGATATCTTTAAAGTAGAAAAAATTCTAAAACTGGAGGACATTGGAAGGCTCCAATTATACACAATTATAAGAGATTTCCACAATGGCAACTTACCCTCTTCTTTAACCAGTATCTTTACGGTCAATACACAAATACACTCTCACAACACAAGACACCACCAAACAAAAGCACCTCAACAAAAACCCTCATATAAAGCACTACAATTATGGAATAACACAGATACAAAGACACGCACAGACAATATTACTCTACAGTCATTTAAACAGAAGATCAAAAATATGACTATAAACACATACTAGGCCCTTAAAAAGAACCCCAAAAAAAACCCAAACAATAAAAAGAAAAAACCTCCCGAAAAACCTACAAAAAACCCACACCACCATATGATGGTATTATCATACTTGCACCCAGTCACCAAAACAAATAATAAAAATAATAATAATAATAATAATAATAATAATCTTTTTAATTAGCAAGATAAGCACACCTATGTACCTGTAAATATGTTGTCTTTCTGTCCCATGCCCATGTCTCTTGTTCGTGTTTTAGGACTAGCTTAAACCTGAACTAATTGTGTCATATATTTTATAGTGTCAGTCCTTCATGTATAATACATGTGTGTGCATATATACATGTATATATATATATATATATATATATATATATATATATATATATATATATATATATATATATATATATATATATATATATATATATATGTATATATATATATATATATTGTTCTATGTAGGGGTCCACTGTCTATATAGGCTCTGCCTTTGGTGGACCACCTGTTGTGTATTCACAAATTGTACATTTTATATCAAAATAAATGAATCTGAATCTGAATCTGAATCTGAATCTGAGTTGGTAGCGATGGTTTGAGCTATATTCTGCAGCAATGTCTAACAGCCCTTGGAGATTTTTCTTCAGTGTTCGCTATCATGGCAACGTCATCTGCACAGATTGGGCAGGCATATGATTGCGTTCCGATGGTGGCATCTAGTCTAGGCTCTGTACTCTGGATTAGGAGGCCATTGATGAAGATCTTGTAGAGGTCGTTAATAGCAGTCCTCCTTGCCGTACACCTTGATCAATCTGAGATAGCTGGTTATTCCACTTGATGTGGGTTTGTGCATTGCGCTGTATGTCAGTAGTGATGAGCTAGAGGGAAGTGTCCATCCCAATTTGGAACAATTTCCTGAAGAGGTTCTTGTGGCATACTGTGTCAAATGCGTCTTTCGTATTGAGCAGAGCAACATAGGAGTGTAGTCCTTTGGATTTTGAGTCCAGAACAGCTTCTTGTAGCGCTATAGTGCTATAGATTTGTGAGACTATCTCTGCAAACTGCAATTGGTGTTGTGACTGATCTAGCATGTTCTTAATACGGTCACGGAGGACTTTTCCTAGTAGCTTTGTGATTACTGGAGTTACAGTGATTCCTCTATAGTTGCTAGGTTGATAGCGATCACCTTTCTTCTTATAGACTGGTGTGAGTATTCCTGATTTCATATGGTCTGGTAGCATTTCCTGCAGTAGTATGGTATTCCAGAGCTTGGTTAAGATCCTGGTGAGTATCAGTCCTCCATACTTGGTATGCTCTGCTATTATGCTATTGGAGTCTGGGATTTATTGATGATGAGCGTGCTCACAGCTGTTTGGACTTCTCTTTCTGTGATACGTAAAGATTGGTGACTTTGTTGGGATTTACACTAACCTGATATTACTAGTCCATCAAACTCTACTTCTGCAGCTAGCAGGTTCGTCTCTTACTGAGCTAAGGTTACTGAAGTGAGAGTGCCATCCTGTCAAGATGGCTTTACTACTGTATAACACATCATCGACCTTGATTAAATCAGTTAGATTGCATTGCATGCTTCTTTGCTTCTTCACCAACTTGTAGAAAAGTTCTCTATCAGATTAGTGGGCTCCAATGAGTTTATGTAGGGCTTTCTCTCGTGCATGGGCTGCCATTTTCCTCTGTACTTGATGTAGTTTAAAGCTGGACTTCTTGCACTTGGCAGTGGTCACATGACCAGGATCATGTGGATATCCACTTGCTTTCCAATCATGGTGTGCTGCTTTCTTCTCACTTAGAGCTTCCGCTATCTCCTGGTTCCATAATCCAGGAGTGTGGCTTTTACACACGTTTTTCCTTGAGAGAACTGCATTGGCTGCAGATGCTATGGCATCAGACATTTTTGTGTATAATCTGTGAGTATCATATCAGCTGGTACATGTCAGGTCATAGACCTCCAATGCAGGTGTCAGCTGCTGGATATACCTAACTTTATCTGTTCTAGTCCAGTCGCCTCTGATACTGCATGGGGAGTCATTGCAGACTTTAGTATGCACAATGTGGGACAGAAGTAGTATCTGTAGCTGGTGATGGTCGGAGCTATTTATGTACAATTCTGTCAGGTTCACTGCTTGGTGAATAGGCTAGTGTCTGACATAGATTGCGAGTAGATGAAGTAATCGATAGTAGATGTACCCAGGCTTCCCGCCTGTTCAAATGTTGGGCCTGATGTTGAATACTGCAGGTGCATCTCAATGATAAACTCTTCGAGCAGTCACTTTCTTCTACTGGTATTGTCATTCGTGAGATCGCAGTTGAAGTCACCAATCAGGATGATTTTGTATGATGATTGGTATTTGATAACAATTTCATAGAATTGGTCTAACGTATCTGTGAAATCGCTGTCTGATGCTGTCCCTTTTCTAGTGGGCATATAAACTGAGCATAATAGTAGTGGGTGTGGTCTGGTAGCTACTGTAATGCACTGTATTCTAGAGTTACCATCTGTGGTAAGCTGCACTGCATGATTAAGTGTTTTTCTCCATAATACTGCGACACCTCCATATCCTCTTGGCTTTTGGGCAGCACTGATAGGGTCGTCATCATCAACGGCCTTGCCTTCTGCATTAAATAGTGGATGCATGTTATCTAGCTTCGTCAACTGAAAGCGGAAGAGCCAATGCTCTTGTATGCACATTAAGTCTACCATATCCAGCATCTGTTGAATACTAGTTAGGTTTGTCTTAATGTTACTATCCGGATGCCAGGAGTTGGAAGTGGTGCTACATACGATGCTAGGTTGGTTGCATTTGTTGTTGGCCTCTTGCTAAAAAAGACACATTTGCCCGAATTTCTGTTGTGTTATCTCCCAGGTCTATGTATGGCATCTTTACTATGTCAGCTCCCACAGTTTCTGCAAGACTTATATCGACTGTCAGGCTTCATTTCCAATTGCAGTCCTGTTTCAGCATGAATGCGACTATGTACTAATTAAATTTGTCACTAGAGAATCAACGTCCAGAGCCATGACTGCTAAAGAAATTGAGCTTGAATTTGGAAATGATAGTGAAGTAAATTGAGGTCAAACATTGTGTCCAAACAGGAAATTTGTCAAATACTCAATATAAGCAATATCTTCATATGCGAAATGAACTTAGTATTATTGGAGAAATTTTACTGAGAGGCACTAGAATTGTTATACCAGAAAGTATGCGTGAGCACATATTGCATTTGGCTCATGAAGGTCAGCCTGGAATTGTAACCATGAAGCAGCAATTATGGTGTAAAATTTGGTGGCCTGGAATCAATTGAGATGCTGAAAGTTTTTGTAAAACTTGTTATGGTTGCCAATTAGTTAGCCAACCATCACATCCTGAACAATCCAAAGAACTGAATTGCCAACTGGTCCCTGGCAAGATCTTGCGATTGATCTGTTATGACCACTTCCCTCTGGTCATTACTTATTTGTAATCATTGATTACTATAGTCGTTATTTTGAGGTCGATATCATGAAGGTAATTACAACTGAGAAAATTATAGATAGTCTGAGTAAAGTGTTCACCACTCATGGTTTACCCTTGTCAATCACCTCAGATAATGGTCCACAATTTGTAAGTGACAACTGCAGAACATATACTATAATGTTAGTGCCAAAACGTCATGGTGATACCCCCAAGCGGTTTATGCTCACGTTAGGATCCACCACGTTAACGTACGTCTCCATCTCTATCCAGTCGGCAGCCGTCGGGTCGATCTCAGTCCTGGCGTCAGCATTAGGCGACGACCCGGTTGCCCTCTGCAGCGGCTCCGGTAGAGCTGCAGGTCTCCGGGGCTGCTGGGTCTGAATAGTTGGTGCAATGATATGCGGTTCACTACTATGGGCCGCACGTGGCTTGCATTTATGGGCCGCACGTGGCTTGCATTTAAGCGCATTCCACATGCGTGATAACACGCCACATTTGTATAATATAAGCACAACTACTAACACAACTACGAAGGAACCCGTTGAATATGATACGAAAGAATGTACCCCAATGCCATCGACCATCACTGGGTCGATCATGGATAACGGTGCTAGCGGCACGTACTTAGACTTTTGTAAATGGTTCCACGGTTGTGGCTTTAAATGGTCAACTATCATAGATTGATTTAGAATGCCGGACACATCCAAATGGGGCATTTCAATGGCTAGGCCTATCCGAGTGTACGTCCGACTATAAGACGCTACAGGCTCGAATCGCCAGCCCCTCCCACTATACCCGCATTCTCCAGACATCAATGCATACACACCATTACTCACCCTACATCGGTCCGTCAGTCGTCCGTCGCAATGGATTTCCACCGTCTCGCCGAACATTTGCAACACTACTCCGATTTTCTCGTTGGCAAATAATCTACTAATGGTTACGTTTGACTTCGTTAGTTGAATATTACAGTTGCTATCAGTCGCATTTGTCAGTACACTCACAATACAGGGCACGTGGGTCTTGTCGACCCGTAGTTGTCCCTGGCACACCCTAGGGTCAGCACCACGACACTCCGATGCGGTAAAGTACCACCCCGTCTTGGTATCTAGACCAATGCTGGTACGGGCCAGTATCACTTGCATGTAATACCCTGTCTTGGCCAGTGGTTCAGGCCATGAGTGTAGTCCATATTCGATATATTGTCCTCCGTCAATTAACGGTAACGTCGCCACATAATGAAGTTTCGATTCGTCCTGCCACAATGGATATACCACCACATTTCTGTAATACCACTGATACGGTCTTATCAGCCTATATTCTGCACTAACCTGTTTCGATACGGACGTCAGATCCTTGGGACTAAAAAGTTCCTCCGTTAGACGACCCAACTCTAAGGATGCCATTTGCCTATGGAATCGTTCGGCTGCCTTCTGGTAGTCATAGACCACGTGTTCAGCCGAGTCTATAACATGTCCTAACCGTACCAACGCATAGAGTTCCAACAATCGAATCCCCTGCTGCCTGAGCGCTCGACTCATGTTGCTCGTTGCACTGGCCAAGTTGTCGCCTAACTCGTTAATACGGTCCGTGTTCATACCAATATTTCGGAAAGCTAATTTGACGTGCGACATCAACTGGTTGGTAAAATGCACCACTTTGTTCATCCTCGTCATCGCCCTCCTTACCACATCTCGTATGGCGTCTATATCCCCAGATGTAGCGGTACCGAACAGCGATGATGCTATGTCGCCCACAAAGTTAAATAACCCCCGCTTCTGCCTAGCGCCACTTCGACTACTCATGGTTTGCTGTGTTTGGCTTGCCATCTTTCTTACCCCCCGTATTCGATGCTGTAATCCGTATATATCGTTCCCACTCAAAAACTCTGTTTTGGTACCCATGCTAGCGGCGAGACTGGCCATTTGGGCCAACCATCCCAGGAACTCCGCGAGTAGGTAAGGATGGTCGATGGATACTATCACGGTCCATTCGGCCCGTATCACTGACACAGTCTCCGGCTTAGTTATCATGACGCCGTTCGGCAGGCGGTGTATACTCGAGTCCTTGCATATACTTGATACCATGCTAAACCACAACGCCATTATACACAATTTAAACGAATACATTTTAGTATCTTGCGAACAAATTTAGTCTTAATTGTTACAATATTTTACGTACTGGCTATTTGCGATGTTACAGTATAGCGATACAATACACACTATCGGCGGTTGTGCCGCTGAATAACGGCATTTACACAACTGACGAAATCAGCGTATAGCACGTCATCGTAAAGGGCGGAGTCTATTACGCCAATTCGGAGTCGCTTGTTACCGGATTCATTCTCCCGCCCATACCCTTGCTTTCGCTTCAAGTCTAACCTGAGTTGCTTGCTGTCATAATCGTCATCTGGTATATGTCTCCGCTTGCGCAGCATATAAGGATGCGATGGAAGCATCTCCATTGGTTCAGAGAGCAGCTCTGGTGCCGCCTCTGGAGCGTCAATCACCATGGGCCTAGGAGTTCCGATGACGTCACTTGGTGACTCATGGTTTCGACTGCGATTGGTACTGGGTTGCACCCTTTTCCGGTCAACCCTCTTACCCCCTGTACGCACCTCTGGCTCCATATCCGAAGCTGGCCGCTTCTTACGAGCCTGGGGTGTCGTCTCAGCGTCGGTGACCATAGGTTCTGGCTCGGGCAACATCGCCCTGGGGTGATGGCTAGCTTTCGTCCCTTTGGTAGGGTTACGAATGGGGCGTGGTCGCACCCCGTCCCAGCACATTTCCGAGTCGACTACGCGCAGCTTACATATATTAAGCACACGCATTCTCCCGGACCTTTGATGGCGGACATGGGCCACAGGTCCGTTAATTTTGAAGATCTCATACTCGGGGTCGCTGCGAGAGGTCAATTTCATCCTCTCTTCAGCTTTGACGACCACCGAATCCCCCCACTTTAAACTCACCAGCGTTCGCACGCTTATTAATTTGTTCCCGGTGAACCTCTCGAGATCTAGCTGTCCCCTCACGAGCACGCAGCAAGGCGTTGTTGAGATACGTTAGTCTCTCACCAAGGTCTTGCGACGCGTCGATTGGAACGGCCATTGGCAATCTCGCCCGTCGCCCATATGTCAAATAAAATGGCGTATATCCGGTCGTCGCATGACGAGTACTGCGGTACGCTGTCAAAGCTGCTCCCAACTCGTCTTCCCACGCCCGCGAGGGGTTGTTCACCCCTTTCTGGATCAACTCCTTAAGAGTGCGGTTGAATCTATCAGTACGTCCATTGGTCTGCGGATGGTATGGGCTAGACCGTCTATGGTCGATACCATGTTCTTTAAACCGCTCCTCCAGAGAATTGGAACAAAATTCCCTACCCTGGTCGGTTATTACAATCTCCGGGACGCCATGACGCGCGACATACTCGTTGAAGAACTTTTCTTCCACATTTTGAGATGTCTTCGCTGCAATCGGATATGCTTCTGCCCAAGCAGAGCAGTGATCGATCACTGTCATGATATACACGTTACCCTTATTCGATTCTAATAATGGGCCGATCAAATCCATTCCAATTATCTGACCCGGATAATTGGCCATGGGCATTTCACTATACCTGGGTCGGGTAGTGACAGGTCGGTTGACCTGGCACTTCGTACACGTTTTAAGCATACGAATTATGTCTTTTCTTAAAGACGTCCATACAAAAGAATCTCTTACCATACCGATGGTCTTCTGTAGACCTTGGTGACCAGCTCGTTCATGAGCCATCCGGAGCACTTTCTCATGGAACAGGGTAGGTAAGACAATTCTGGGGTACTCAGCGTCCAACGCTGAAGGCGTAATTAAAGAATACAAAATGCCATTCTTGATCATATACTCCTCCGGGGTGTTTTTGAACATCTCCGGGTATTCCATGGTCTGCTCGGCACACAATTCGTCATATGGTATGTCGAATGCTTCCAGAGGGACGTGAGGTAACACTCCCTCGTCGACGTCTGGTATTACAAAGTCGCCCGTGTCCAACGTCGCGACTTCCACCGGACGACGTAACCTGGACAACATGTCCGCTCGAATATTCTTCGAGCCTTGGATGTATTCAATCTTACATCCGTACTCGGCAATCAGTACCGCCCAGCGCTGCACTTTCGTGTTTTTAACTTCGCCCACAAACAAACTCTTTAGGGGTTTGTGGTCGGTATACACGGTAAACTGCGCACCAAATAGATAAGGCCTAAGCTTCTTTACCGCATATATTACCGCATAAGCTTCCTTTTCTATCACAGGCCAATTCAACTGACTGTCTTTAAGAGTAGAGCTGACATATTGAATCACCCGCTCAATACCCTTGTCATCTACCTGTACCAGTATCGCACCTATCGCATAGCTAGACGCATCAGTATACAATCTATACGGAGCATTCAAATTCGGATATGTGAGAACCGTCTCACTACACAGCAAGTTTTGCAATTTCTCAAATGCTTGCTGTTCTTCCTGCCCCCACTCAAAACGTTTATATTTCTTAGTCAATTCTATCAAAGGCTTAGCGATTTCGGCATAGCCTTGCACACAAGAACGGTAATACCCTGTAGCGCCCAGGAAACTTCTCACCTCTCCCACGTCACGGGGTGGTGACATTTCCCTTATGACCTTGACCTTTTGTACCTGAGGAGCTACTCCTTGTGCAGAAATGTGATACCCTAACAAGTCCACAGACATACGGGCAAATTCGCATTTCTTTTTCTTAACCTGTAAATTGTATTCTCGAATCCTACGCATAACCTTACGCAAATGCTGTGCATACTCAGCCGGATTTCTCGAATATATGACTATATCGTCGAGGAAAACATGCAGATATTTTCCCACGAATTCTCGGAAAATATCGTTCATTGCCCTCTGAAATACGGCACCTGAGTTCGCAAAACCGAACGGCATCCGAACAAAGTCGAACAAGCCTTCACTACAAACGAACGCTGTTTTCTCTATGTCTTGGCTGTCCATTGGTATCTGCCAATAGCCAGACTTCAAGTCCATAGTCGAAAATATCGTTGCGCCGCACATCGAATCAAAAATATCGGCTATGTTTGGCAGTGGATAACTATCCTTCTTGCACACAGAATTCAACTTTCTGTAGTCGACACAAAATCTAGTCCCCCCCGTCCTTTTTAGGGACCAACGTAATGGGCGACGCCCATGGCGATGACGACGGTCTTATGACGCCCGCTGCCAGCATTTCAGCCACTTGATTCTTGACTATATACTGCTTGGCCAACGGTAGACGGTAGGCTTTTTGCCTTATAGGATAAGCATCTCCTGTTGGTACCGTACACCTCACTTTGGGGACCAGTCCTAAAGTGTTTGGACGAGCCGTATCAAAAATATCTGCAAAGTCCGCCATGACTTTGTCGATATCTTTATATCCGGTCGTTTCCTTACAGCTTGCATAGATATAATTTGTCTGTTCTCTATGCGGATACTCAAAGGGATATATCTGGCCAAACCATACTACAATTTTGGCCCGATAGTCAATCTTTGCATTTCCCAGGTGCAAAGCATCCGCTCCAAGTAAACATTCATGCCTCATTCTGGCCACAATCGTACTAGGGATGGGTCGGGCGTTCTTGAATTTTACTTGTGTTTCCCCCAACAACTTTATCGGGGAACCATTTACAGCTAAGAGCGTTCTTGCTCTTTTCAATGGCCTAGCATTCAACATGCTACGCCATATATCCTTACGAATCAAGGATGTGCTAGCACCAGTATCCACTAAGGCATGCAGGTACTTACCCTGATCCGATGGACCGTCTTTATCCATTTTTAGACGGATTAAGAACCGCTCGGTCGGTGATCTCACCAACGGCTCTCTCCGTCGTCGTTTCCCGGGCTCCTTCGTCCATTAACCACTTCGGCGTAACTGTGCCTGTCATCCGACGCATTCTTTTCGCTACCGTTTGAATGACGGCCATATGCATCGGTATTTTCACTAGTTAAAATAAAACCATCACGATCAATATATTCGTACTGGTTACGTCGAGCATTGTTCATGTCCATTCGATTGTTACGTGAACAGTCACTGGGTGTCGTGCGTCGTCGATGATCGTTCACCTCGTCGATCTCCATTTCGTCAGTGCGGGGACGCTTGATCGCCCTGCGGTTAGCCGGACCCTTTTGTTGGGTCCCGGCAGGACCATTCTGCAGCGGACAGTCTCTTATGTAGTGGCCGTCTTTGCCACACCCAAAACATTTTATTGTTACGGCAGGAGTCGCCTGCCGGCTCATATACGTCTCAAAACAATTCTGGGCCGTATGTCCTTCTCGGCCACATGTAAAACATGTCATGGGTGGCCGTTGTGGTCGGGGTTGTTCTGGGCAGTCTATCTCAGTCGTTACTTTGATATATTGTACTCACGGTTCACACAGTGTCCAATCCTGGTATATATAAATCCTGGCACGGCGAAGCCACAGAAGATTTTCGATCTTCGTGTCTAATTTAGAAATATATCTACTACACTTCTGATAAGAATATGATGTACCGGTTGCTGCGACAACCTCTTATCAAAGATGCAGTAGTACGATTATCTGCTCGCCTCGTCTAAGGTAATGGTGACGATATTTATACTCGATAATCTGGGCCTGATCTGACTCGGGTAAAAGATGGTGGCTCGGGACGGTGGTCTTCCGTCGCTTCCAAACTGGACAATACACAACCCAAACTCTTGCTTCGAGAATATCGAAGTGATAATTTATTCTCTTAAGTTTGACTGTCTAATATGGCTACGGATATGTGTGACTTATGCTGTCACGATAGAAAACAAACTGTTAAATAAAACTCTAAGTAAATATGAGTGGCTTATACTACCACCAATCTCTATCAATCATGGGTGGCTTATACTACCACCAGATACTTTGAGTAACTTTTACTGTCACTCGCGTCTATAGAAATAACTGATTTTCATACAATACGAATACTGGTCATTCTATCATTACAAAGTTGCGTTTCACGATTCTCTAAATCATTTTCGTCAAAAACCGTTCTTGGCTACTTAAAACCATTCACCAAAAACTTATTTGAATTTCGACAAATTCAGTTTCACAGAACTATACGGACTCGAGGCTAGGTTTACCTAAGCGCAATAATTTTCGGAACCAAGATTTTTCTAAAAAGTTAAAGTCCACTTTTTATACTTCTCTAGAGCCCTCTACCATGTTCGTTTGGGTTCCTCTTTCCAGAGTTTGATTCGATGCTCATTGATTGTGACGTCATCCTGACTAATCAAACTCCGATTTTCTCTCTTAGGAAAAGAACACCGAACAAGTTAAAGCGGCCTAATTGACTCATGAGTGTGGAATTCTATCCGATAACCTCCCACAAACTTGACAGTGATGGACATTGCTTCGACAATCATTGCTAATCGTTTCTTAATATCTTATTCTGACTAACGTCTTCTGTCCACTTTTCGTCTGGTTTTCTAATCTACTTGGCGCCAGACGCTATCATGCCCACGTCCAGCCCCTTGCTTATTAGGCCTACGCCTGCATTTCAGAAGGGTGCCATGACGTAGTGACCATGTGGTACATCTGATTCACCAACATCTGGTGTCGTATCTGGTGTCGTGGGTCGCCTCTATAGAAATATAGAAACCCGGTCACCTTATTACGGTCCTTATGGTAAGTCGGTCGTCGCCACGTTTACTACGTCATTCTATGAGTCATTCAGTCTGTGCTACGTACACTCTGTGCGTAGCATTCTACCGACGCTCTTGCTTGAATATTTAGAAAACTATTGGTCATAACTTCTGCTGAATACTATAAAAGGTTATGCCGCGCCTGCAGCAACAGCTTTCATCTTTCAACCACCGATAGATTCCATCAGCTCACTGCCCTAAGTCTTAGTCTATTCTATTCCAATTTCATATTCCCATTTCACTTATTGTATCAGCTATATTTTCGTGTCAGTTTTGCATCGACTTGATGCACACACTAGATCGCGCTAATACATTTTCGCTCATTGTGTTATCCGTTCCCCTAGCTCGTCTTGTATTAAAAAATATAGTCATATTCTTTGCTGGGGGTCTTGTCATATTCTTCGCTGGGGGTCTTGGACTGCAAATATAAGATGTCCCCGGGGTCATGACCCCCAGAAGACAATCCCATATCTACAATATGTCAAAGAACTTGGTATTGAGACAAGACATATAACACCTTTATGGCCACAAGGCAATGGCGAGGTAGAATGCCAGAACCGTTAACTGCTGAAAAGACTGAGAATAGCTAAAGCTGAGGGTAAAGATTGAATGAAAGAAATTGATTTCTACTTATGTACAGATCTACTCCTCATACTATAAGTGGTGTAAGCCCAGCAAGGTTATTATTTAAATGAAAAATAAAAAATATGTTGCCCACTATTGACGATCATTGTCTTTCAGAAACGGAAATGTTGTGATCTTAAGGTATTGATGGGCTTGTGGTAGGTTTTTATGTGGTGTTCTCTGAAGAGTCTGCCAAGATGTTCTAATAGCCCTTGGATGTACGGAAGTCCAACTAGTGGATGTTTTTCGCCATCTGGAGGTTTTTTACGAGGTGGGGGAGGTGGTTTTCTCATCCACGAATTACTAAACCACCAGATGGCGAAAAACTTCCACTAGTCGGACTTCCGTACATCCAAGGTCTATCAGAACATCTTGTCAGACTCTTCAGAGAGAACCACATCGAAACCTACCACAAGCCGTCAACACCTTAAGATCACAACTAGTAAGACCCACAGATAAACTGACCAAAGATGAACGCTCTGGAGTCATCTACAAGATCGAATGTGACCAATGTGAGGGGACATACATAGGCGAAACCAAAAAGCCTCTCAGCACCAGAATCAAAGAACATCTTCAAATCAATTCCAACTCAGCTGTGGCAGAACATACAGAATCCACTGGCCACGTCATCCCCGCCAGCAGTGCCTCAGTCATCAACATTGAGACCAACTTATTCAAACGGAAGGTTAAAGAGGCCATAGAAATCTACAAGCATCAACCAACCATGAACATAGATGAGGGCTACCATATACCAGCAGTCTACCAGTCCATGCTGTCATGTGACTCCACAAGATCTGACCAGAGTGACGTTGCCAGCGACCGTCAGTTAGTGCTGAAGAAGCGACCGAGAGGTCACGAAATCTACACTCAAACAATTTCTACATCCCAGAAAGGTAACTAATTTTTCCTTATTATAACTATCAAACCGTTTTAGTTTATGACCCAGTGAACCCGTAGCCACACCAAATGGAGAACCACATCTAGACACTATAAACAGCAATACAAACAAGAATACTGGACCACCTCCCCAAATGAGTACAGCTCATAAAGTAAGGCATAAAAAACAAGAAAAACACTAACTGGTGAGTGCACAGACATCAGCACAAGGCAAATACTAAAATATTTTCAAATAAGCAACAATACAAACTCTAAAATAGTAACCAATACATGTATATACACAAATGCATATAGTTTAATTAATAAAAAAAAGCTGAGCTTGAAGCACTAATACACAAGAGTCATTCTGCTATCATACTAATCACAGAAGTCTTACCAAAAAATACAACCATAAACATTAGAGAACTATAGCTTAATGGGTACTATCTCTCTGAAAAGTAAACCAGCAAGAGGAGTCATCATATATACCCATGTATCATTAAGTGCTTAAAACTGTGACACCCTGAATGCTGTTGACTTTAATGAATCAGTATGGCGTACATTGACGACACAACAAATGGAAAAAATTCTTGTTGGTTACATCTAGCGAAGTCCGAACTCAGGCATCCCAAACAATACTAAACTCTTAAATCTACTAAACAAGGTTGATACAGCAAACGTGGACCACATTCTTATAGAGGGGATTTCAACTTCCCATCGATTAACTGGAATACTGGATTTTCATCATATGAAGAGAAGATACAATTCTTAACACTAGTAGTGATATCTTTCTACAACAACTAGTTACTAATGCGACACGACATAGAATAAACCAGACTTCAAATCTTTTGGATCTAGTTTTAACAAACAACAAAAACATCGTCCACGAAATAACTCACCTACCTCCACTAGGTAAAAGTGGCCATGATGTTCTACACATATCACTACATCCTGACATCTTAACCATAAGCAAACAAATAGCTAAGCCAAAGCTACTGTTGAATAAAGGATGGTATACGGATATGAGAAAAGCCTTAGGAACGACTGACTGGAATCATCTGCATGAACTTATGCATCAGAAGCTTGGAACTTCCTACACAAAACATTGATCACAAAGAAAGAGCAGTATATTCCTTCATAAAAAAACTCAGTAAGAAAAAGTACCTCTGGCTTGACCATATCGCAACAGAATCACTAAAAGCAAAGATCGGCCATACAAAAGATAAAATGAAACAAAGAAAACCACAGATTATGCACTTTACAAAACTGCTAGAAACAAAACAACAGCATGCATCAGAAAATCAAAACAAACATTTGAACGTAAAGTGGCAAGTGAAAGCAAGAGAAATCCCAAAGCTTTTTGGAACTATGTCAAGAGTAAAACAGTTCTACCTGAGTCAATTAGCAAGCTATGTAACCCAGCTAACGGCATTATGACTACAGATGATAAAGAAAAAGGAAACATTCTTAACAAATACTGCTCAAGTATGTTCACTTCAGAAAATCGTCATTCTACACCAATCATTAGCACCAGAAGCAATGGTATTGTTCTAAAAGTCAATAATAACACCTACTGCAATCGAAAATAAATTGAAAAGACTCAACTCCAATAAAAGTAATGGCCCGAATAAAATACCAGTGGGGTCATACTAAATGATTTACCTGACGGACTAACATGCCACTGCAAAATATTTGCAGACGACACAAAGATATATGGCAACCCAGCTACCAGTAATAATCAGGACAACATAAACAAAGTATGTAAGTGGTCGCAGATATGGCAACTTTCTTTCAACACAAATAAAACGCATGTCATACACTTCGGCAGAAATAATCCTCAAACCAAATACTATATGACAGACACGCCCAATATGCACCCTGTATCTACGTCAGAGGTAGAAAAAGCACAGTAACCAAATACAATAATTTCCATAACAAACTCAAAACATTCAACAACCTTCCATTATTATCAGTTGGAAATTGCGATAGTTCTCCCTGAGTGGTGAAAGGGTTATCTTAACACTATTTTATGGCCACCTATTAATTTTGCAAACCACTAAATAATCTCGAACTGGTTTGATCAATGTGGCTGCCTATAAACCTTGGGAGATTGAGTTAAATAGAATGACGATTTACTGATCTATGTGACTACGTCATGCAACAGGGCTATATGCTATTAATCCATGAAAAATACTTTATGACATACAGCATATTCTGTTGAATATTTTGAAATTGGTATGTCTGGAGGCCCTTGCTGTCTAAGGTAGCAGTGGCATCCTGTTATAAGAATTTTTAAAAAGAGAGGAAAAAAAGTCCAACAGACGTTTTTATTGCACGCCCGACACTACGATGTAGATTATACTCTGTTGAATATTTTGAAATGTGTATGACTGGAGGTCATTACTGCCTAATCTAAATGACAACTTCATGCAATAAGGCTCAGAGTAGTGTCTTTCGCTAATCACTAAGGCACCTTCCTTCCAATATGGTGTACCCCAATCAGTTGGATTGATGTCACTGGTGATGTATCACATCATTTTAACCACAGTGGCTAGCAATAGCTCAGAGTCCTTGTCCCATGCCTATCCGGTTCCCATGCTTATCTTGTTATAGACCTGTAAAATCAAACCAACGTGCCATATTATGTGATGTTTGTGGTGACTGGGTGCACCTAAAATGCTCCCAGCTAACAGCTACTGGCTATGTACAGATAGAAAATACTGAAGAGCCATGGTGGTGTTTTAAATGTAACAAAACGTTATTTTCTTTGAACTATTATGATGATTATGTTGGCTTCATGCTAACTATCCTAGGTGTAGACTACAACAAATACACAAACAGAAATACACTGATAAACCCATTCAACTTAAATAATGACCAATGTACATTCTCTGAAGCTGATGCTGATGACGATCATGAAACAATAAATTGTGTACAGCCAGTATATCACTAAATACTCCAAAATCAATTCAATGATAATATTAGTAAAGAGATGATCATGATATCTTTTTCTGCAATCCATTTGAATACAAGATCGTTATTGAAAAATATTGATAAATTAACCAACTTCTTAAATGGCAGTGCCAATGATTTCAATGTTATTGGGATTACTGAGACTTGGCTGAAACCTGACTCACCGCTCGACATAATTAACATGCAAGACTATAAATTTCTTAATAAATATAGACTCATCACAAAGGGTGTGGTGTAGGCATCTACATAAAGAGCAACTTACAGTATAATATGAGGGAAGAACTGTCAGTGATAGAAGAATTTATCGAAATGATCTTCATTGAAATACTTATGGAAAAGTCAAAAAATAAAATTATCGGTGTTATCTACAGACCTCCTGGAATCGATAACGATAAATTTTATCAAATCACTAGGTAAATATTTTATATACTATACAAAAGGAAAACAAAACTGTGTATATATTGGGAGACTTTAATATTGATTTGCTTAAACTGCCACTATCATTGGCAATATGCTTACTAACAATCCTGCAAATGCTAGGAACTAAGCAGGTATTTTTGTTGTAGAAATTTCAGGTAATTTACCTGTCATCGATCTGGAAAAGAAATAGTTCGAGAAAAATCGTTTATCAAAGAAAAGGTGATGAGTAGAGATTTTAAACAAGAAACTGAGACTCATACATGTGAAGATGCCTACAATGCTTTCCATAATATATGTACTAATATTTATGAATCTTCTTTCCCACTTAAGCAAATAAAAAAATTTAAACAAATCGCAACTAAACCCTGGTTAACGAGAGGGTTGATAGCTGCCTGTCATGAGAAAAATAAGCTGTATCCAAATTTTATTTTTTTTAAAAAGTCCAACAAAATATAATCATTCACAATTTAAAAAGTATAGAAATAGATTAAACCAAATAATTAGAACAGCAAAAAGAAGTTATTATCATCACAAATTTGATGAACAAAAGGATAATATTAAGGAAGCCCGGAAGATAATTAAGTCACTTTTGAATAGGCAAAAAGCTACCACCGAAACATCCAGGTTTATCTATACTAATACAGTTATTACTGACAAAAAGAGATATCAGATAAATTCAATGAATATTTCACTAATATTGGGCCAAATTTATCAAAAAGAATACTACAGAACCCAAATATAGTTACAGCATTATTGACAGGCAACTACCAAAGCTCTATTTTCTTAAATCCAGCTAACAATGAAGAAATTTTCAAAACACTAATGCAAATTAACCCTACTAAAAGTGCTGGTATAGACAACTTTAAATGGAAATTTTTTAAAACCTGTGTAGCTAAAATACTAAATCCACTGACTCATATTTGCAACCTATCACTATCACAGGGCATATATCCATCTCGATGAAAGATTGCACGTGTAACACCTATATACAAAGATAAAGACTCAACTGACTACCAGTCGCAGTACCCCCACTCTTCTCGAAGCTCCTGGAAAAGCTATATTATGCAAGAATTATTAAATTTCTTAATAAACACTCAATTATATACCCATCTCAGTATGGCTTCAGAGAAAAACATTCTACCATGCATGCCATTGTGGACATGATTAGAAAAATAACTGATTCCCTGCTGAATAATGAGCATACGTTGGGTATATTTCTGGACCTTTCCAAGGCTTTTGACACCAACGACCATACTACACTATTAAATAAACTCTCCTACTATGGCACCAGAGGCATCCCTTCGAACTGGATTCAAATACAGTACAATGTGTACAGTTTAATGGGGCCACTTCAACAAATAAACATGTAATCTTTGGTGTCCCTCAAGGTTCAATTCTTGGGCCTCTGTTGTTTCTACTGTATATGAATGACCTACCCAATGTTTGTAATCACCTATCCCTAATATCATTTGCAGATGACACAAATGCTTTCTGCAGCCACAAAGATATGAAAACACTATAGACAAATGTAAACCGTGAAATGCAACAAATAATAGACTGGTTTAAAGCGAACAAACTATTGATAAATGTGGACAAAACAAATTATATATTATTCACGAAAGGTACGAAATTAAAAGAAACTGTACTTCCAAATCTTGTTATAAACAATCAGGTAATACAAAGTTTCTTGGAGTATATTTGGACACAAATTTGACATGGGAAAAGCATATTGAAACTGTTAAAAGTAGCAAGACGCATCGGTATCATACGCAGACTCAGACCATATCTAACATCTGACATTATAAAAACTCTATACCGCACACGGATACCCCCGAATATCACCTACTGTAATACTTTCTAGACTAACACATGTGGTAGTAAACTAAAAAAATGAAATCAGTACAAAAATAATCTATTCAATTATTCACACAAACTGCAGGGGGGGGGGGGGGGGGGGAGGAAGATATCTCCAAGGCTGAAAAAATTCTTAAACTTGAGGACATTTGAAAGGTCCAGCTATACACTATGTAAAGGGATTACCACAATGGCAATTTACCTCCATCTCTGAATAATATCTTCTTCAACAATATGCATGCATATATGCCCACAACACACGAAGGAAAAATGACCTACACACAGCATACAAACACACAACTACAGCCCAACAAAAGCCCTCACACCAAGAAATAAAATTATGGAATAGAACAAACATCAATACACGGACACAAATTACTACAGTACAGTCATACAAACAGGTCATCAAAAACACCCTCATTGAAAAATACTAGAATAAATGATAAAAACGACCATGACATCTGCCATCAGGAAAGCACCCGGTCACCAGAACAGCTGTAATGATAACTCTAATAATAATAATAATAATAATAATAGTAATAATAATATACTGTTGTTATCATTGATATACTAATAATAATAATAATAATAATAATAATAATAATAATAATAATAATAATAATAATAATAATAATATGCACATATAATAATAATAATAATAATAATAATAATAATAATAATAATAATAATAATAATAATAATAATAAAAATAATAATAATAATATGTACATGTACATAATAATAATAATAATAATAATAATAATAATAATAATAATAATAATAATAATAATAATAATGATGATGATGATGATATAACATTGATAATAGTAATGATGATGATGATGATGATGATGATGATAATAATAATAATAATAATAATAATAATAATAATAATAATAATAATAATAATAATAATAATAATATTGTAATATGAAACAAGATGAGCACTTTCCCTCTCCCTTGTAAATATGTTATTGTAAATTGTCTTGTACTAAATGTACGTCTAGGACTATAATCATATTTAAACACTGTCTAGATGTACATGTACATATGCTATTAGTCCCTTATCTCGTCTGTGTAATGTGACGTTCACTTTATGTTCTATGTAAGGGGTCCACCGCCACATAGGCTATGCCTTTGGTGGACTGCCTGTTGTGATCATTGTACAAACAGTATATATATGGAAATAAATAACTTGGAACCGTGAGTGTATATTGACAGAAACCTTTCTTTTGATATACATATAGGCATTATCGTATCCAAGGCGAACAACACAATAGGACTAATCAAGGGAACATTTACCAACATTGACCCATCTACTTTCACACTCTTGTACAAGTCTCTAGCGAGACCTATTCTCGAATACTGCAACTCGGCATGGTCATCAAGATTGAAAAGGCAGTCTCAGCTTTTAGAAAGAGCTCAACGCGGAACAACAAAACTCGTCCCACAAATCAAAGAGTAAAGCCCTAAATCTAATGTCACTGAAATATAGACGATTTCGAGAAGATTTAATTGACATATTCAAACTCATCAGAGATCTATATAATATTGATAAGGACTCCTTTTTTTAACAATCCAGTATTACACAGACCAGAGGTCATAGGTTCACCCTCAATATAAAACGCAGCAACAAAGATATTCGCAAGCACTTTTTCGCTAATAGAGTGGTACCACAGCGGAATTCACTGCCAACTACAATAGTCGAAGAAACAACAGTTGAATTATTCAAGAGCAAACTATATATTTACTTCAAAGAAAGAACATTTAAATTCGACTGAACAGGCATACGTATACCAACCCATCATAAGGTCATACTGCAATTCATCAAATACAGTGGACTGATCTTGGAGTAGCCTGTGTATCGACAAAAGCATGCTCTGTAGTGATTCCAATTATCAGTAGATAGGTCTCTGCTTTCCCCATTTTGTGGTAGCATGAAGAGACATTAGCGTAGAGGAGATTCGGATAACGACAAACACAGAAAATAAAAACAACAGCAATAAGACCAACTACGGCCTCCACAAGTCAACAACAAGTAAGCAAATGCCAGGTGCAGCAGGGTGTAACCGTGAGCGTAGGCGGCATACCGCAGCTCACGCGGGGAACACCAATCTGCACCACAGCATTTCCACAAATCAGTGTTAATCCTTGCCTCTCTGATGTCGGAATTTTAAATTTTCATATTAAATTAAAATGTGATCTGGTGTAACTTTTTCGGAAAATTTGGCGGAGGATGTCACTATCGTAGCAACATCAACAACCAAACTGTTGAAACGTGTACACCACTTTCTTTGCTATTTACACAACAAAAAATAGAATAGTGACAATGGCGTGCTAAGGGTTAAACTCTTAAATCTAACGGTTCGAGGAGATTTAATTAATCAACAACAGTCAAATCATTCAAGAACCAACTAAAAACTAAAAACAAAAACACTGAGGCAATAACAAGCCAATGGCTTATGCCTCGTAATATGATGATGATGATGATTTTGTAATTGCTCTTCTTACTTCGCCCGTTGTTGATTCGACAGCTTCCAAGACTGGGTGAATAGCTCCAATTTGACAGCTTGCTTTGTCCAGGTAGAGTAGACTAGATTTGCTCTCACACCGATCGAGTGCAAGGTGTGCAATATAATCGAGTACTTTCTGAGAGTGGTAAGTTGGTCTGTGGTGTTCCTCAAGGATCAATACTTGGCCCCTAATGTTTTATTATGTATGAATGACCCACCTAAAATCGGTAGCCACTTATCCTTAATATTGTTTGCAGATGATAACAATGCATTCTGCAGGAATACCAATATAGATACCCTTTAGAAAAATGCAAACAAAGAAATGGAAAAGTTAATAAAAAGGCTTAATGTAAATAAATTGTCGTTCAAAGTCAAAGTCACAGTCAAAGTAATTTTATTTCAAGATAAATTGTGCAATATATACAATCAAAATAGGATATCCATGACAACATGTAGACGTTGGGCCAACGTTGGCAACAGGTTGGCTGATGGCAGTTGGCATTACAACGTTGGCCCAGCATTGGACCAACATTGGCTGTATCACTTGTTAGCCAACGTTGGGCTAAGGGCCAACGTTGAGCCAACGTTGGGCCAGCATAGGAAATTTCACAGTAAAGCAAACAAAATCAACATACTATTCACCTTTTAATTTTTAAATAGTTAACTTATGCTTTCTGGTGTGATATTTTAAATATCTTCATAGATTTATGCCCGTTGGCTCAACGTTGACCCAATAACATACTGTCAATGTTGGGCCAACGTTGAGTCGATGAGCAAAATTATGTTGGCCCAGCATAGTTGTAAACGTACGCCAACGTTGGGCCAAAGTTTGGTTGCTATCAGAGCTTCGAAGTTAGGGCCTATAATGCGATGGACACTCTACATGGATGACATTGTTGGACAGAACAGACAGATACAACACGATACTTGCATAAATAAAGAATTGAGTGGAAGACATGGTAGTGCATATAAGTATGTGAAGAGGGGTGTCTGGGGGGGGGGGGCTGGGTGAGTGGTGATGGGTGGTGGCATCTTCTGTAAGGCGTACTGAGCGCAATATGTGTTTATGCTGTGTTGTTTGGTTAAATTACTATATTCTGTGTATACCTGCAGTAAGTGGATTTATAGGCATATATTTTGCCATGCGATGACGATGCCCTTGGAAGTGATAGAAGACATCATCGCGAAAACCTATTTATGGATTTTTCCCCTTAAAACGTTAAATGTTAGTAAAACAGATTATAACCTATTCTACGAATATGAAGAAATCAAAAGTACCAAACTCGCAAAATGTAAGATAAATAATCAAGAAATACATCAGGCACTTAGTTAATTTCAGTACCAAGCATCTCAAAATTCTATAAATTAGAAGTTACAATGCCGTTGTGCCATCATCCTGCGTTATACCTGCCTAACAACGCAGTGACCAACTATCCTATCTTTCCCGACATACTCTATATGCGTCTTATGCGAAATAATCAGATATTCTCGTCAAAATAACTACGTCCACAATGCCTTACACTTTGATAATTGACTCTGTGCTTAGACAAGAGATGCGTCGCTCATAAGAAAAATGCTACCCTTTATGCCTTTAAAACGTGAGGCTAATCGCTTTGATTCCCATGCGGTCTAACACCAACTAACCTGGAAGACTCAGATAATGACATAAATTATCCTGAGTCACGCTATTGTTTTCTGGAAATTGAATTTATATGAAGCGGTTATGTTGAATTTGTGTAAACCATCTCAGGGCATACAAATACCTTTCCTCAGTGTTTACTAGGGAGCCAGATGGAGATACACCAACATTACCATAAAGGGCACGTAACTCTGAACTACATACTGTCCAGATTACAAATAACATGGTTAGGAAAAAGCGTGAATCACTAAATGTTACCAAATCATCTGGACCTGACCTTATCCATGCGCAGGTATTAAAGGAACTTAGCAAGGATATAAGTGCACTGCTGGTTAGCATTTTTCAGACATCGCTTAACACTAGTACTCTCCCAGATATTTGGAAAACGGTTACAGTGACAGCAATCTTTAAAAAAAAAAAGGGAGCGGAAAAAGCCTAGAGAATTACAGGGCAGTAAGTCTGATCTGCCTTCTCTGCAAAGTAATGGATGCGAAGTAAGGGACGTGATATATAGTCACTTTGAGGAGTGCAATCTGTAATCAGTGGCAGATCAACTGTCCTCAAACTGATGCATGTTTTAGACAGCTGGACCCAAACTTTGGATAACAAAGGAACAATAGATGTGGTTTACATGGATTTCCAAAAAGTTTTCGCCAAGGTCCCGCACAGGAGATTAATCAGCAAATTAGAACGCCATGGGCTTAAAGGTTCGGTGTTAGGTTGGGTCTGCAGCTTCCTTGCCAACCAAAAACATCAGGTACGGGTAAATAGTGCAGTGTCACAATGGGCTGATGCTACAAGTGGGATTCCCCAGGGCAGCGTACTGGGATCCATGCTATTTGTAGTATACATCAATGACCTACCTGAAAATGTATCTTTCGAAGTGTACATGTTTCTAAAGCCCTCCTGACAGACTTATACAACCTGCAAAACTGGTCAGATGAGTAGTTGTTGAAGTTAGATCCCGGGAAATGTAAGGTAATGGGAGTAACAACTAAAGAAAGGCAACATGAAGTATACTACATGGGAACAGAAACAGGTGTCACTGCTCTCGAATACATGAATGAGGAAAAAGAGATTGGTGTTCTTATAGACCCTTCACTATCCTTTGACAAACACATCACCAAAAATGTCAACAAGGCCAACAGCATCATGGGTGTTTCGTTTATCTAGAAATTGAAAACTTTATCCCATTGTACAAGGGCCTTGTCCGCCCACATTTGGAATATGCCAATGCGGTATGGCACCCCTGGAGAAAGAAACGTGTAGATGTAATTGAACGGGTGCAGTGCCGAGCCACAAAACTCATACCATCACCAAAAGACATGAGTTACAGTGAACGCCTTCGAGCATTGAAGCTTCCAACAATGGTTTACAGGCGAGAGAGGCGGGGGGGGGGGCATGATCGAGGTATACAAAATGCTAAATGGCATGTACGATGAGAAGCTGCAAACCTTACTACCCCTCCAGGAAGACAGCAGAACTAGCAAAGAAATTATCATTTAAAACGGGTTATAATCCTAAGTTATTAAACTCAGGATTTCATTTTATACACACACTAGACTTTTAGTTGCTTTATCCCGGTTTCTTGTTTTAGTTAACCACGTGACATTCTGTTTATTTATCTTCCTCTAAGTTAATTACTTTTGGGTTTCATCTCTTAATAATTATCATTTAAAGATTTACCTAATTTCGGTTACAAGCTTTATTTAATTTCACAGACTGCCCTCCACCCCAAACCCACCTCCGAGAAAAATAAAGTAATCTCCACTCCTTCAAACGGCAAACAACACTTACATCCACCAGCAACAGCACACTAGGAAGCAACAGACAACGCATACATCCCAAGCAACATCTTAATTTTTTATTATTTCAGTTTCAACTTTTATTTATAGCAACCCTTCGAAGAAGCACCTCTCAGAGTGAGTCATGGCTTAAACACACCTTGGTATGAGCGGCCATTAAAGCAAACCAATGTAAGAAAAATCATCAGTTCGTTTTCATGGGTCATACTGAGCACACAACCCACTACAAGCGCTCCCATTCTGGTAGTGTATGCCCAATTGTGCTCAAATAACACCATATAGGCCAAGTACAGGACTGCCCTATACGAGGCCGACTACCCACACGCTTACGCTAGTACTGTCTTGTGCATTTACGGTTCAGACTTAGATTATTTCAGTAGCATTCAGGCACTGCTGGTCCCAGCTATTGGACTTAGTCTATTTCCAACAACAAATTCTACCAGTCCCTTGCGATTCGTGCAGTCTAAGTCTGCGGGCGTAGTCTAATTTCAAACCATCTCTGTGGAAGACTGTGGAAGGAAGCATTTGTGCAATAGTGTTGACTATCCACACCCTCAGTGGCGGCCAGCACTGGCGTCTAGTGCAACACACAAACTCTGACATGTCAGTGGAAGAGCGTGGCTACTAATAATTGCCAATTGATGATGTTTCCACACTACGCCAGCAACACTAACGTAGTGATTTGTCTAAGTTCGCAACTTGTGTCTTATTTTAAAGGACAAGGTTAATTTCAGTACTGAACATCTCAAAATTCAATTAATTAGTAAGTTACAGTGCCATTGCGCATTGCCATCCCATGCTGCGCTTTCCCAACAGTGTAGTGAGCAAATGCCATATCATTTCCACACATTACGCGATGTGCATCAAGTATCTGACTATATTCAAATATAGAATATTAGAATAGCAAAGTCCCCCAGCGACTCAGTGAAGTTTCATATTAATACGCTCCGTAGTCCTAGATCAAATCACCACTTAGTTATTTATTTATTTCTGTCTGTTTAGTTGTTTGAAGTTGTACAAGTTACTGAGACAATTTCTGACTATTTTGTTTCATTCTCAGTTTTATGGCAAATTTTCACACGTTCATCCGATTGATGTTCAATCAAAGTGACCATGCAAGCGCGAGCAACGCCTTGCTGGACTTAGAAAACTTCCTTCAAGTACCGCCTGCAAGCACCAGAGACATGCCTTGTATGACATGGTCAAATTTGATACAAATATGTCAAGTCGTTTGAAAGATTGCACTTGGCACTTTCTAGTAGGAAAAAGCTGATAGTCTTTTCAGGCTGAATTTAGTCATACTAACGCGCGCAGGAATACGCTTACTGTGCATCAGCGTTAGGTTTCAGAACATAAAGAATATTAGCGGCGTCCACATAAATACGTCTACTGTGCAACATACGCCAGCAGTCAATGTTAAAAAGATTAATAAGCATAATACGCACCATCAACACCTGCACTCACTACAAATGCCAAGGCTATAAGTTCGCTGCACATATTTTCTTCACATACATATCATTCACACACATTACACATAGATGGAGCAGGGATGGCATCAAGTACGTCAGTGACGCCAGTTAATGCCAACGTGTCACAAGCTTTTGAAACCCTGCCCACATATTCACCTGGCGCACTCTCTACACTAACATAATACAATGATAGGGATATGGATGGGTTTGCTGAACGAACTGTACAATTCAATAGTACATCCACACACATCCCTCCTTGCATAGACATAGAAAGTGCAGACGAATCAGAGAATGAAATAGATTCGCATTACGCTCTCAACGTCCTGCGCTCCAGTGCTCACTTTGACAGTTTCTAATACACTTTAAGATGGAGAATGAGCGCGAGCGTACGCATTTTTTCGGGATTTGCCCAGAGAAATTTAATAAGAGAGATCGGAGAAGCCCACGCAGAGTCATCATACTCTTGCATGGGTTCTCTGACCCGCATGGCGCCCCATACAACAAATAGGGACGGTACATACACTCGTGACGGATCTCCTGTGGCTGCAAACGAGAATGGTCTCATGTTAAATTTGCAAGGACAGGTCGAAATACAGGCTGAACAAATGCAACACCTGGATACCTTATGGTGCAGCGACAGGCGCATAACGCCTAAGCTGGTACCCGACTCCAATTGCTCATAATCGCAATATCCTGAGCCAGAGAATTGTCAGCGAGGGTATGAGGAGTCGGGTACCAGCCTACATAACGCCACCCTTACTGAGGCCCTCATCTAAGCAGGGAGGCAAACTTCTCAGTTTCCACCACCGCCTGGCTGTACGCCTACCCCTCAGCTCTGGCACAAGCCAACCCAAGTCCTCATGGCGGCGTTCCACTACAGTATGTTACGATTCTAGCTGTTCACGGTATGGATGACATGACGTTATTGTTATTTCCTTAAGTTTTCAAGGAACATGCACTTGATACTGACGTCCATATAGACAAATCTTGACTGAAAGTCGAACTGTGGATGGAAAGGAAAAGAATCTTCTTTCAGCTGTAAAAGGTTTCGTTCAACATTCTACACTCTGACGTGTTCGTTGCGGGAATTGAGAGATTCTTTAGGTTTAAGCTTCTTTAGGGTTTTTTTCCTCTTTAGTGCTCCTAGATTATGTTTTTAGGTTTTTGGTCAGATGGCAAAATTCTTAAGTGTTATGGCGTCCTATGTCTACTTGATACTTGTTGACGTCTTGAACTGAAAATTATTATTCTTTCTGAACAGGCGAATGCTCTGGCAACATGTTCAAATATTTACCAGCGTTTCTGTGCTACCTTCAGAGATAGTGGAACCGTTTTGCACAGTTTGCGATAAGATTGTATGGCCAGTGCTGATTTATGATGGCTCGCATGTGTTTGCGATGGCAAACATGGAGCTTGTTCAAGAGGGCCAAATGCTGTCAAGTAGCCACAGTTGTAGGCCTAGAGCATTACTGAGACACAATTAGCATCGTATATATGCGTCTTGACAATTGTAGAGCCACGAATCCACAGCATGGTGAAGGTCGAGAAGCCTGTGTATCATGTTGTATAGCGATTTGTAATGTGATTAAACTTCAGTGGGATGATTACAAGATTCTGCTTTTCTTCTCCTCGACCCGAACAAGTTTTTGTATGTATGATTACTGTATTTTGTGGCTGTAGTAGTAGAAACATCCTACAGCTGCAATCAATCCTTCTTCGCTTTTGCCTACTGTGGCTTGTCCTCAGCCAAAATCCGTAGCTTCCTCAGGCCCAATCTTGGCTTGAGTGTACCTAGTTCTGCTTTCTTGAGGTCACCTCGTAGCACGCTTAGCAGATTTATGCAATGACGTTCTATTCTGGCTTTGTATTTGCTGGCTCCGAGTAGGGCGAATTGCAAGGCTCTCTGTGCGGCTGTGTTTTCTGGCATCCTTAGCACATGGCCAAACATGACTTTTACAGACAGCGACGACGTATTACACATCTTGTATAGTGCGTCGTTGGAAATTATGCTGTCTGGCCATCGGTGCATAGGTGTTTGCGGGGGCAGGCGTCGAGTTTGTCTAGAGCTGCCTTTGGAGCTGCCCAGCTGTCACAGTTATACAGCATCCAGGATACGCAGGTTGCATTGTATAAACGTAGTCTTTTTATCAAGGGTATCTTTGATCTACGAATCCATAGCTTCCAGAAGGACTCGAAAGCTATGTTCCCCATGATGCAGCGTGCAGCAATGTCAGCAGTACTGCAAAGCAGTGAGCCCAGGATTTTACTTTTCAGTGGATCATCATTTTTTCTTTGTTTCATAATAATAATAATCTTTATTTAAGGAGGGTAAATCTTCAGTAGCCTGATTTTGGAGAGGCCCTCACTGGATCATATATACACATATATAAATATATACACTATATTACATTTATGTATACTCAATCACACACTCGCTCGCGTGCTCCCTCGGTAACACATATGTTCTCTTGCTCGCACCTATGCTTACTCGCTCGCAAGCTCATCCATTCAGTCGCTCACTTACTGACTCGCTCGCTTGCACACTCTCACACACATGTTTTCTCATACATTAGCACGCTCATACACTCACTCGCTCATACACTCGCTCGTTCGTCCACTCAATCACTTTCCAGCACACACGCACATTCGCTCCCAAGATCATTCATTTGCCCACTCACTCAATTACTGTCTCGCTCACTCACACGCTCGCCCACACGCACGATTTCTCACATGCTGAGACGCTCATTCGCATGCTCATTTGCTCATACACTCGCTCGCTCGGTTGCCCCTCGCCCGCACATACACGCATTCGCTCGTAAGCTCACTCATTCACTTACTGACTCACTCGCTCGCACGCTTGATAACACTCACGTTTTCTTACACCCTGGCACGTTCATTTGCATGCTCATTCGCTTATATCTAGCTCGCTCACTCACCCGCTCATATGCGCACTCATTCATTTGCTCACTCACTCCCTTACTCAGTCACGCATAAGGTCACTCGCTCACACACGTGCGCGCACTCACGCTCGCTCACTGTACTGTTGCATTTCAATCTCTAGATATGCATATTATTACCTACAGAGACCATGTTTCCACTAGAGAAATGCTTTGTAGCTGGGTATATGTATGTGAACCCTGTTTTGGATTCATTCATAAAGAGATTCTCAATTTTTTTGTTTGCTTGCAGCTATTGGGAGAAGTTCGTCAAGGGGTTTGTTTTCCTCGTCTATAAAGTCCATATCGTCGGCATATTCCATCTCTAATAGCATGCGCAGTATTGACACCGAGGGGGTGTGTGTTGGGGGTGGGGTGGTCTTGTCGAATTTTCACGCACAGATTTCAATGCTGCAGCCAGGTAACAGGTGAAAAGCATATAGACTATCTCCCTGTGGGGAGCCGATTGATGTCTCAAGCTCTACATACTTCACTGACTTGACTCGTACTCTCAGTTTGGTGTCTGCAAACAGTAGTCTCACTAGTCGTAGCTCATCTTCATTGTAGCTGGCCTGGCGTAGTACATCTAGGATCCTTGAGCGCTTAATTGTGTCGAAGGCTCATGACATGTCAATGCCCATTTTGTGGAAATCCCGAACAAGTGTACCTTCACCATTCGCATCCTCTGTTTTAGACAGTTATATATGTATATGTGTGAATTCGGTTTTGGCCTCATTCAGAAAGAAGTCTCGGGTTTTGAGCTGCCTTATTTCTATTGCAAGTACTTAACCAAGTGGACCCTTTTCCACATCGATAAAGGTCAACATCAGTTACATACTCCATATTTAGTGGTAGGCCTAGCTTTGAGATTGGAGGCTTGGTCTTGGTGAGTGCGATCGAACAGAGGATATAGCTGCGACGTGGTGATACGAGAAAATGTCACATTTGTCGGAACAAATGCCATTCAAGACGATGATTGCCATGAGGCTGTCTTGGTGATTTCTCGAGTTTAAACAATCCAACTAGTCTGCCATCTCTTGTGACATCTATGTCAAGGTATTGTGCAAAAACAGAGTTGATAATTTGTGTGAGGGGTGTGGAGATGCTGCTGTCATGTGCATGATTGAGGTGTTCCTTAGAAATAATGAAGTAGATGACACCTTCTCGTAATGTCATGTGTGTGTTCGTTCTGGGGAGCTATCATCGTCATAAAAGATGTGGGACTGTCTGACAACGCACGTTCAAGAAACAGTGCGATTATGTGCAATTTGCCTCAAACAAACAACTGCTGTTTTGGACACCCTCTAGCACAGCCATACCCTTTTGAGCTTGCTATCGTAATGTGGAACATATGAGGACTAGCCAGCTCATTAAGGGGAGAAATCCTGCGGATAGGCTGGGAATATTAAAAAATGATGTTGCATGCATCCACTAAACAACGTTACAAAATCATTCAGAACAGATACATCAGCCGGGTCACAAATCGATCCTAACACGCGCAAAACGTGGGTGTACCTTACCTACAATGGGCGGTGTATAGCTCGGCATGGATCCCTTTATCGGATGAACGAAGCCCATACTGACGTCTGTACCAGGACTGATAGCCCAGCAAATTCCTACCGTTGATATAATTATAGTTAGACAACTGCATAAAGGGCGAAAATGGCGGCGGTGGGTAAGATGATGATGATGATGATGATGATGATGATGAATGTTGATGATGATGATGATGATGATGAATGATGATGATAATGATGATGGATGATGATGATGATGATGATGATGATGATGATGATGATGATGATGATGAATGATGATGATGGTTGGCACACTATGTGTAAGATGACAAAGAACAAACAAAATAATTAAGGTTTACAAAAATCTACATTTTTATTTACATTTTCTCTTCTATTTCAGCCTCGTTTTCACTTGTTATTGCTGGATGGTGACTCGGGCCACAGTGCTAGTATAAGGTGCTTTAGCAAGTACCATCTTCATTACGCTGAAAATAAGAGCAATATGACGATTACAAGGATGAGAAGACAATGGCAATACTATTGAGTGTGACATGTAATAGAGGAACCCATTTCTATCTATGTCTATACCTAAGCTCCACCCATACGTTGAAAATGTTGTGATCAATTTACATACTTTGAATCCTGAATTCCCAGAATCCCAATTTCAAGGTAACTACACGGGTAAACCTTTGAATATTTTGAAACTAATTTGACTGGGTGCCTATGGCAGAAACAACGCCCAGTTAAGTTAGTTTCAAAATATCCTACAGAATGTTTAGTAAATAGTAGCCTAAGTCCATCAAAGATATACACCTCGCACACTTGACTGACTTTTCTAGCTTCACGCCTGAGTATTTCTGACAATTATGATTTTGACGTCAGGCTACACGTGACGTAAATAACTGATTATAGCGTCATATACTTGATTGACGGATTGTAATCATCTATTTAATCCATATGTTTGATCCTTTTCGAGAATATATTTACTCAGAATCTGTTAACCCTTTCAACATTGAAATCGTGGTGCCTTAATTGCAGGATTCACACCAGAATAACTTTTACTTCATAAAACATGTGTCTTACAGGGTTAATATGGAATACTCAGATTATAAGCAATGGCGAGGCTAGTAGTATCAGAACTCCACAATACTTATATCATTATGGACATCTGGGAGTGGAAAAGGTTTGAACACGTGGCTTACTGCATAGTCTAGTCATTCTCTCTTCCTAACATATCTGTCATTAATGTGCCAA
Source organism: Chaetoderma sp. LZ-2023a (assembly GCA_034401795.1). Lineage (NCBI taxonomy): Eukaryota > Metazoa > Mollusca > Caudofoveata > Chaetodermatida > Chaetodermatidae > Chaetoderma > Chaetoderma sp. LZ-2023a. The sequence goes on from CM067370.1 coordinate 17,438,585, forward strand.
GACTAGCATCCGTATCCTAATGAATCATCGGTGCCAGAGAGTCTAGGAAGCGAAAAGATGAGATTTATTGGTGAGTCGCTTTTTCTGGCTTTATATAATTTTGGAACACCATTTACTAAATTTGTCAATAATGGATGAATATTGTGTTAGGCCGCCCATCTCTAGCTAAGCTCCATGCACGCTTCAACCGTGTTGGGATCGATGGAACCCTGAACGTCCTAAACCTCAATTTCCAGAAATCAATACAGGTAAGTTGTGGAATATTTTGAAACTAATTTGCCTGGGTGCTGTTGCTGCCTATGGCAAACAGTGCCAGTCAAATTAGTTGGAAACCATTCAACAAAATGTTTATTAAGTATTAAAGACATAAAATTCGTACAACTTGACGGACTATTTCTCTCAATTATGATTGCGGATTGTGACACTGTATTGTCGTCAACCTATATGTTATGTAATTGATTATAATTTAACATCAGCAGAAAGCGTTACGGCTGCGCATCTATCAAAGGGGCCAAAGTGGAGACCGTACCAAACTACGCCGGGAGCCCAATAACATTCTGCGCCACATTAGCGAACGCTTAAAAGATCTTGCTTTTCAACAAGCAGACTCCCTAGCACATGAAATCACTGCCACGAATGACTGTCACAAAATGTTTCTGGCAGCGGGAGCCCTGAGAGTTACTGACTACACACCACCACTCACTGTACACTACTCTGAAGAACACCTTATCGGGACTGACCAGGGAAAAGCCGAGGCGATTCAGAGAATGGTCCAAGGAACAGTTCACTGACCACGATGATGAGCCCTTGCAGATATTCTCAGGAGACCCCAGGCCATTACTAACACAAATTAAAACAGCAGAAGTTGAGAAGGCACTTAAAGCCCTGAAAATGGACGTGCATATGGACCTGATAGCATGAGCAATGAACTATTCAAATATGCAAGTGACATTATCTCAAAACCAACCACACACCTAATCAATTCAGCTTTTATGCACCACCTTCCCGTCGATGCTGTAGGCCAAGGCACCCTTATCGCACAACCAAAGCCCAAGAAGCCCCCTGAACCCCACCCCAGCCAATCTGCGGCCCATTCTGCCCCTCAACAGCATACGGATAATCCTGTCAAATGTTACTCTATGCCTCATACGAGACAAGACCGATGACCTCACCTGCTCATGTCAAAGTGGCTTCAAATGTGGACGCACGTGGATGCGTGTGTCGGTAGTCATGTCCAAAACCTGGGATTACCACAAAATTGGATAGGGGTCAACAGTGTGGTGGCACAAGGAAGTGTCATCGGCCCTATATACTTTGTGCTACATATAAATTATTTACTACACCTACTAAACTGGCACTACAAAATATGTGCATAGGACAGAAGAATAGCAGCCCAGCTATCAGTAAGATACAAGAAAACGTAGACAAAGTATTACGTGGTAGCAAGAGTGACAACAATTCTTCAACACAGATAACATGTATGCATGTCTTATATTTCGACAGGAACAACGTACAAACTAAATATTATATGCCAGATACATCCGATATCCATTTTGTACCAACATCAAGATTACTTGGGAATATTATATAACATGTCATATACGTCCAATATGCATTGTGTACCAACATCATGGGAAAACAATTACTTGGAAGTGCATACTGATAGATAATATGACAAATCATAAGAATCTTTACACGCATGGATACATCTACATTCATTCTCTTGTATAAGTCTATAGTGAGACTTATTCTTGAATACAGTAACTCAGCATGGGCAACTAGATTGAAAAGACAATCACAGTTATTAGGAAGAGTTCAGCACCGAGCAACAAAACTCGTCCTACAAATCAGAAACACCTAGAGGCCAATGAAATATACACGGTTTCGAGGAGATTTAATTGGAACATTTAAGTTCACAGCAGTCGAATCATTCAGGAGAAAACTAGATTTCTCATCCGCGTGAGAGTGTTCTCTATGTCCGTCCATTCGTGTTGGTGTGTCCATCCAGCCGTCTATGTGGGTATGTCCCTGTACCATATATCTACTTAAAAAGAACATTTGAAATTGGCTGAGAAAGCCATCGCATGAACACCGAGGAGATAACAAGCCGCGGTGGTGGTGAACCCCTTGCATAAATTGGCTGCCAATTGACTGCGACAACAGACATGATTTTTGTAAAGAAAGTTTACTTTGGAAGATGACTAAAGTATTCAGAAAAGACCTGTACATATGCCATAAAGGCGCTGTACCATATACTGGAGCATGGAATGACAGACAGCCTGGCCGGACACTACCAAAGGGTAAAGATGGTCAAAATCCAAACCCAAACTCCAATAATTATAACAGTTCTCAGCCACACAGTTCACCCCATTCTATGCAAAAGCGGACATTCAGAGCCCCTGGTACGTGACGAATGACTAGCTATAGGATAAGCTATCTAAGATGGACATTTAAAATGACGACCAAAAGCGCTGACAACTTAAAATAAGTAACCTGTTGTATGAAGTGACCTTTACGGCCAATGGGCATTTAAATTGATGACCAAAACAGCTAACCATTTAAAATAAGTAGCATGTTGTATGAGATGGCGTTTAGAGACGGTAGATGGTGGTTATATAATACTCGTGACGCTACGACCACCCGTGTAAGATCGCCTATCTAAAAACTTCAATGGCTAAATTTGGTCAAGAAAATTTAAATATTTGCTTATTTAATACCCATTTGCAAGCCACAAGAAGACTATTTTTGAAAATTTACCACTTAGAATGACTGGTTCGGTTATCTTACCAGTGATTTCGGTAGTAAATCTACAAAAATAGTTCTCTACTGGCCTGCACATTGGCATTCCTCAATACCACCTCAGAGACGGTTTCTAGCCGGGTTCGCTATGACAGGGTTAAATAACAGACCCACCAGTAACTGTCCATTATCGCCATTTATAACAATAAACGACAATGGTTGCTGACTAGTACGTTGGAGCCATGTCATAGACAATGCAGGGTGTGGTGGGAGTTAGCTAGAGACACCTCAGATATCATTATTCCAGAAGAAAGGCTCTCCACTGTGGATGGATGATGTCACGTTCAACTGTTGTCATAACAATAGATTGGAATGATCATACAGCAGAAGAGAAGAGATCTAGCCGTGCGACCCGCCACCATTGGTGCGACCCTCCACCATTGGTGCGACCCTCCACCATTGGTGCGACCCTCCACCATTGGTGCGACCCTCCACCATTGGGCTACACTATATTACTGGGGTGTATTCTCTTTACAGTCCGTTACACAGTAATACAGGAGCAATTAGATTCATTAACATGCTTGATATGGTTGATTGGTTTCTCAATTAAATGATTCTCCCTCACCCCACCACCATCTCTCCCTCCCTCCCTCCCCATCCCTCCCTCCGTCCCCTCTCCTCACCGCTCTCTCTCTCTCTCTCTCTCTCTCTCTCTCTCTCTCTCTCTCTCTCGCCCTCCACCCTCTGCTCCTCCCCTCCTCGCCCCCTCTCACCCGCTCTCCCACCCACCCACCCGTCCACCTTCCTTCCCCCCTCATTCGCTCTTCCCCCACCTCTGTATTTTTTAAATCGGCCGCAATACATGGCATCTGACTAAATATAAACGCCCGATTATCACTTAAAGTACAATTCGAAGACAGCAACAGTTTCCAGTCAAATTAATATCATACTAATCTAGAATACTGTTTCCTGTTTCGTATATCGCCGAGATGGTACCGATATATACGTACCATTTCTGCGCGTGATAGACCTTTGGGAGAAATGCGTGTGCATCTGGCGCAGACAGCTCTATTGGAAGTAACCGTCTTTCTCCTTTAACCGAATTAACTGTGCTGCACAGCATCATTGTAAGTAAAGCTAACGTATATATCGCTTTCCCAATCATATCTATTATTAGCACAATTCTGTATAATAATAATAATAATAATAATAATAATAATAATAATAATAATAATAATATTAATAATAATAATATTAATGATGATGTTGATGATGATGATGATGATGAGGAGGAGGAGGGGGATATTAATAATAATAATAATAATAATAATAATAATAATAATAATAATAATAATAGTAATAATATTAATGATGATGATGATGATGATGAGGAGGAGGAGGAGGAGGAGGAGGAGGAGGAGGAGGAGGATAATAAAAATAATAATAATAATAATAATAATAATAATAATAATAAAAATAATAATAATAATAATAATAATAATAATAATATTAATGATGATGATGATGATGATGAGGAGGAGGAGGAGGAGGAGGAGGAGGATAATAATAATAATAATAATAATAATAATAATAATAATAATAATAATAATAATAATAATAATAATAATAATAATATTAATGATGATGATGATGATGATGATGATGATGAGGAGGAGGAGGAGGAGGAGGAGGAGGAGGAGGATATTAATAATAATAATAATAATAATAATAATAATAATAATAATAATAATAATAATAATAATAATAATATTAATGATGATGATGATGAGGAGGAGGAGGAGGAGGAGGAGGAGGAGGAGGACGAGGATAATAATAATAATAATAATAATAATAATAATAATAATAATAATAATAATAATAATAATAATAATAATAATAACGACGATTTACTTAGCTTACGGGACTCAAATTCCTCTTCAACTTGACTTCTTCCTGGTTTTCCGTCGACGTCCAAAACCTTTTTAACTGTATCGTGATAAATGCTAAGCAAAATCATTTTTATTACAAATCGATTCTCTTTTTCGGTTAAAAATGTCAAATATTTATATCACGCCTATCTTAATAGCATCATGAATATTCATGATAGGAGAACAGATTCTGGACTATTTCCTGATTTTATCAGCTAGAAACATCAAGCCTATATATCCTTTTATGCCGTTAAGCACAAAGTGCGACCCTTTGAAGAATGCTGGACAAGATGATATCTACTGGTGATCAATTTGAGAACGATGTTGTTGAATGATGTTGCTGAATGATGTTGCTGAATGAGTTTGCTGAATGATGTTGATTTTTACATAGTGACATCGTTGAGCAACACCATTTTCAACCTATAGATATTTTGTGATCAAGTTATCTGTAAAAATGGAAGTTGATGATTTAGACGTACAAGGGTTGACACAGAGGAGTGTCAACAGTAGAAGTGCAAGCGTTAGCATATTGGAGTATCAGCAGTACAAGAGTTAACATACTGGAGTGTCAGTAGTACAAGAGTTAACATACTGGAGTGTCAGTAGTACAAGTGTTAGCATACTGAAAATATCAGTAGTACAAGAACTAACATACTGGAGTGTCTGTAGTACACGAGTTAACATACTGAAGTGTCAGTAGTACAAGTGTTAACATACTGGAAATATCGGTAGTACAAGAACTAACATACTGCAGTGTCAGTAGTACAAGTGTTAACATACTGGACTGCCAGCAGTACCAGGGTTGACATAATGGAGTGTCACTAGGACAAGACTAGCATACTGGAGTGTCAGTAGGAGAGGGCTTAGCATACTACAGCGTCAGTAGAACAATACTTGGCCTGCTGGAGTGTCAGTAGAAAAGGGTTAGCACACTGGAGTGGCATTAGTACAAGTGTCACCATACTGTAGTGTCAGTAGTACACGAGTTAACATACTGGAGTGTCAATAGTACACGAGTTAACATACTGGGGTGTCAGTAGTACACGAGTTGACATACTGGCGTGTCAGTAGTACACGAGTTAACATACTGGCGTGTCAGTAGTACACGAGGTAACATACTGGAGTGTCAGTAGTGCACGAGGTAACATACTGGGGTGTCAGTAGTACACGAGTTGACATACTGGCGTGTCAGTAGTACACGAGTTAACATACTGGCGTGTCAGTAGTACACGAGTTAACATACTGGAGTGTCAGTAGGAGAAGGCTTTGCATACTACAGCGTCAGTAGGACAATACTTGGCATACTGGAGTGTCAGTAGAAAAGGGTTAGCACACTGGAGTGGCATTAGTACAAGTGTCACCATACTGGAGTGTCAGCAGTACCAGGGTTGACATACTGTGTGTCAGTAGTGCAAGGGTTAACATATTGGAGTATCAGCAGTACAGGCGTTAACATGCTGGGGTGTCAGCAGTACTAGATCTAACATACAAGAGTGTCAGTTATACAAGAGTTAACATACTGGAGTGTCAGTAGTACACGAGTTAACATACTGGAGTGTCAGTAGTACAAGTGTTAACATATTGGAGTGTCAGTAGTACAAGTGTTAACATATTGGAGTGCAAGTAGTACAAGTGTTAACATATTGGCGGGTCAGTAGTACATGTGTTAACATATTGGAGTGCCAGTAGCACAAGAGTTAACATACTGGAGTGTCAGTAGTACAAGTGTTAACATACTGGAGTGCCAGTAGTACAAGAGTTAACATACTGTAGTGGCAGTATTACAAGTGTTACCATACTGGAGTGTCTGTAGTACAAGAGTTAACATACTGGAGTGTCAGTAGCACAAGAGTTAACATACTGGAGTGTCAGTAGTACAAGTGTTAACATATTGGAGTGTCAGTAGTACAAGTGTTAACATATTGGAGTGCCAATAGTACAAGAGTTAACATACTGGAGTGTCAGTAGCACAAGTGTTAACATACTGGAGTGCCAGTAGCACAAGAGTTAACATACTGGAGTGTCAGTAGTACAAGTGTTAACATAATGGAATGTCAGTAGTACAAGTGTTAACATATTGGAGTGCCAGTAGTACAAGAGTTAACATACTGTAGTGTCAGTATTACAAGTGTTACCATACTGGAGTGTCAGTAGTACAAGTGCTAATATACTGTAGTGTCAGTGACACAAGTGTTAACATATTGGAGTGTCAGTAGTACAAGAGTTAACATACTGGAATCAATGCCACGGATGACTGCCACAAAATGTTTCGGGCAGCCCGAGCCCTGAGAGTTGCGGACTACACACCACCACTAACTGTACACAACTCTGAAGGACACTTCATCGGGACTGACCAGGGCAAAGCCGAGGCAATTCCAGAATGGTTCAAGGAACTGTTCACTCACCACGATGATGAGACCTTGCACCCATTCTCAGGAGACCCCAGGCCATTACTAACACCAATTAATACATCAGAGGTTGAGAAGGCACTTAAATCCCTGACAAATGGACGTGCATCTGGACCTGATGGCATGAGCAATGAACCATTCAGATATGTAAGTGACGTTATCTCAAAACCGATCACGCACCTAATCAATTCAGCTTTTATGCACCACCTTCCCATCGACGCTGTAGGCCAAGGCTTCCTTATCCCGCTACCCAAGCCCAATAAGCCACCTGCCGCCCCCCCCCCCCCAGCCAATCTGCGGCCCATTGTGCTCCTTAACAACATACGGAAAATCCTATCCAATGTTACTCTATGCCGCATCCGAGACAAGATCGACGACTTCACCGGATCATGTCAAAGTGACTTCAAACGTGGACGCAACTGCGCAGACATTGTATGGGCTCAACGCTCGGTAGTCATGTCCAAACACTGGGATTTCCACAAAATGGGCATTGACATGCCACGAGCCTTCGACACAATTAAGCGCTCAAAGATCCTAGATGTACTACGCCAGACCAGTTGCAATGAAGATGAGCTACGACTAGTGAGACTACTCTTGCAGACACCAAGCTGAGAGTACGAGTCAAGTCATTGAAGTCTGTAGAGTTTGAGACATCAATCGACTCCCCACAGGGAGATGGTCTATCCCCTGTGCTCTTCACCTGTTACCTGGCTGCTGCATTGAAATCCGTGTGGGAAAACTCCACAAGACCCCCCCCCCCACCACACCCCACCCCACACACCCACCCCACCCCCGGTGTTAATACTGGGCATGCCGCTAGAGATGATGTGGACTTTATAGATGAGGAAACGAAACCCCTTGACGAACTTCTTCCAATAGCTGCAAGCAAACTAAAAATTGAGAATCTCTTTATGAATGACTCCAAATCAGAGTTCACCCACATATACCTATCTACAAAGCATGAAACCAAAGAAAATAACTATCCACTCCGTGGCGGCGAACCATGGAGGAAAAGTAAAATCCTGGGCTCACTGATACAGAACTACTGAATACCAAGCTTTGTCATAATCTGAGGACGAACTACGGCATACCAAGCTTCTTCGTAATCTAAGATTGAAATGTTGTATACCAAGCTACTTCAAACTCTGAGATTGAAATGAGGTTGAGTCATGGAACAAATGCGTCGCGCCATGACCTATTTTCAATTTTAGATGAGTTGTATCGCATTTATGCGAGCTACAATTCATCCTTGCTGTCGGCCGGTAGTGCTGATAATACATCTATTGTCAACATGGATGCATTGCTGATGATATTGTTGTCATCATCAGCATCCACAACATCATCAGTACAGCGAGCATATATGTAACAACGGCATAGTCGATGCAGCATTATTTGCATCATCTAGGGCTGTAAATATGACACATGTCGCGCCGCGGTTGCGCGGCTCAAGCCACACTAATGGTTATACATCTATTCTTAACATGAATGCTTATTGACATTGGTGATGATGGCGTCATCATCAGCGTCGTTAAAAGCACCAACACAGCGAGAGTTCCCGGCCGCAGTTGCGGCGGCCGCTGCATAACCAATCTGTCGTCATCTGCATGATGACACTGATGTGTCATGGTCTACTGCCACAATTGCGACATCCGTGGCACTGATGTGGCACCACGCTAGCCGCTGTGCTGAGTCTACAGCTACCATGACTGCCATCATCAGTAGTGTCATTATTATCAGGAGTGTTGTGATCGTCGACAGCCCTTGTGCAACCATTGTCTGCGTAGTCTAAGTCTCCAATTATTCCATTTGCAGTGTATGTCGCAGTAATTTCGTTATCTGCGATCACTGCTTCTGAAGATAACACGATTGCGATTATAGACGCTGAATATGGCACAATTATATACACAGACGAGTCTGATGTGGATAATGGTGACGATAGTAATGGTGTCATCATCATCACCAATGCCTATAGGCGTTCGTGTTAAACACGCAACGGCAATTGTCATCAGCATCATCAGCACAGTGACGGTTCTATGGCAGCACCGCAGACGACGCAATTCACCTTTCCAGAGTATCCATCAAACACGAGCGAGGTGTGGGTGGAGCTTAGCTAGAGACGGGCGGGGCATAGATACAACTTTATGTTCCATTATGGCAACAGGTCCTACAAAAGTCACAGTTGAGGCGCCATACAACATAGATGACGCCGTAACAGCTAACTTTAAACACCACCATTGCACCAATGTCCTCAGTCATGTTCATGCAGCGTCGTCAGTACACCGGATGGACATAGCGAAGCCAGTTGTAACGCCGGTGACGCATTTGTGGTGGACAATTTAGCGACCGCATATACCACAAACTGCGGTACAGCGACCGTGGACTATCGCTGTACCGATGACGCGTGTGATAGCACGATAATCACCAATGTATGTCAGTGGGTTATCGCATTCCCTATTCCTGTCTCCATTGCATGTTTTAGGGTAATGGCGTTTTGTAATTTCCATAATAGCTATGTTAAATTACCATATATAATATGTACATTGTCTTTATAAGATCGATATTATATTAATATTAATATTGACCTAATAATATCCTAAAACAGCGTTTAAGAGATTTGTAGAGATAATTTGTAGTGTGTTTGGCGCCATTCGCGAATCTTTATGGCACATCCGCTATCAAGAATGGACATCTAAGGTCAATCAATATCTACACGCATTAACACGCGTACATATGCTAATGGATGAATCCCGTTTAGCTATGCCACACCCACCACACCACACCCCACATCTCTAGCTAAGCTCCACCCACGCATTGCCCGTGTTTGGATCGATCTATGAATGCAATCCGTGAATCTCAATTTCCAGGAAACTATACAGGTTAAGCGGTTGAATATCTTGAAACTAATTTGACTGGGCGCTGTAGCTGCCTATGACAGCAACAACACCCAGTCAAATTAGTTTCAAAACAATCAAAGTAATGTTTATTAAACAGTAAATACATGCAATGCGTACAACTTGACGGACGATTAAGCGTTTATGACGGACTTAATTACGTCATCCGTTTGTAATGGATTATGTCGTTAGCCTGCGAGCGTCTTATTTTGATTAGGTTGAATGAAAGGCACTTTTAACAGCTTCGTGTAGATTTAGAAGGAGGAAGGAGCCTGGTCAGTGAATCGAGCGAAAAGTGGTGGCCATCTTGGATTCGGATTATCGTCTATTTCGATAGATTTTTCTTCCGATATAGTCCAGCCAGCCTGTGAAATTTCATAGCGATCTGATAAACAGTAAGAGATTATCATCATGAAACCAATTTTCAAGTTGGCCGCCGGTGGTTAGCGGCCATCTTGGATTTCGGATCATCGTCACTTTCGATAGGCTTCCTCCTCAGACCTAGCCCAATCAACCTATGCAGTTTCAAAGCGATCGGATAAAGGGTGACAGAGTTATCATCCGGAAACCACTCTGCCGCCCGCCCGCCCGCCCGCCCGCCCGCCCGCCCGCCCGCCCGCCCGCCCAGACGCCGCCATCACATAATACCACGTCAATCTCTTTTTTGGCGTTGGAGGTGGGGGGGGGGCGTTGATATACGTGTAGGTTCGCGCAGAGTTCTGTACCATGTTTCTATCTACTGATGTTCCAGTGTTGCCTTGTTGAAGGCGATTAGGCCGATACCTCTCGACAGACCCCAGACCACGGAGCTATGAGTCCTCACACACACCACATATGCCACCGTCCACCCATCCTACCTAAGATTAAACCGTCCACCCATCCTACCTAAGATTAAAACGGATTTGTAGAGTAATTTGATGCGCCTGCGCCGCTTTGCTATAATGATTCTCGTTGACGATCTGTGTAGTGGTGGCAGAACTGGGTATGTATGCTTCTTGCCACACATGATCTATACCACTGCCTTTAACAGTTCAACCTAGGCATCTGGGAGCACAGATTGGTGTGTGGAAACCTGGATAAAGAATCTCTTTATTTCTGTAACTACGGAATAGTAGGCAAGATTATCTAGTTTAATCGTCACAGTTGATAAAGACCAGTAGCTAGAGTGCACCACCAATCCTGCAGTGCGGCGTGTATGATTGGTAACATGAATGCGTTATCCTGTCCCCCGGAAGTTGTCATTGCTTTAGTACTTGAAATCCAAGATGGCCGGCATTTTATCGAATTTATAATGAGATCCCCTAGGTTCTTGGAGCCGAAAACCTTGGTATAGCCGCTGGAATTGTGTCCATATGTGGTTTAATATACGAGATGACGACAAAAATAATTTCTGAGTGCGAGTTATTTTGAAATCCAAGATGGTGGCCGTAAAGGTTAATGAAAAAATTGGCAAACATGGGCCCTGGACTATAAGTCCGAACTCTGAATGAATGCAATTAGAGGCATACTACTTTAAACATTTCATGGCGAAATGGGCCTCTCGAGTTGTCTTGAGGTATGCCGATCTGCAGGCCAAGAGCATAATATCTTTGAAAATATTATCACTGAAATGACTGGCTCGATAATGTGGCCGGAAAGCGGGATGGACTAGCCAACTGTGGACCAGTAACCCGGCTCCATGGGGTATGCTATGGCCACCCTAGGGAAGGCTATACTCAAAGCACGCACGATGACAAGAATGTCCAAGACACCATTTGCCGCCCCTCTCTCACTCTCCCTCCCTCCCTCCCTCCCTCTCTCTCTCTCTCTCTCTCTCTCTCTCTCTCTCTCTGCGCATGCGCCGGGCCGCCGGAAGTTCCCCGTATTAGACAGGTTTTCCTTCACCAAACGGGACACGGGAGCGTTCGGGTATGTTTATGCAATTCCGTACGTCTACGAAACGCCTAGACATCGACCGCATTGAATTACCTCTGATTTAATGCCATGTAAATATATTTTTACGAAATAAGTGTGTACCTTATGATAACGCGCAGCCATATAGGTCGTGCCTGGATAAGCCGGGCAAACTAGCGACCAAAAGGCTGCCAGAAAATTACACACCTATTGGCTGACTACAAGACATGTTCACCTATTGCATCATACACCTTTAAAACCATTACTGGTACCTAAGAAGCCAGGTCTTACGACCATCTGCGTATGCAATGAGAGATTATTTGCTGAGTAAATTTGAGTTCACCAATACCCTCAGTCTCCCCAGGGGCGGATCCAGGAATCCACGAAGGGGTGGGTCCAATCGAGGGTTTGGGGGGTTCTCCCCCGAAAATTAAAAAAATCTAGATGCTCTCAGAATGCATTTCCCGCATTTCTGGAGGTAAATATGATGAATAAGTTGGAGGTGACAATGCCCATTTTTCAGGGACAAGTTTCAAATTTTGAATCTTACAGGATCTGCTGAAACTGCCCTTGTAATGTTTAACATTTGGAGTTAATTTAACTGCCATATGTTTGGCAACAGGCCAACTGAATAGTACTACAGTCACGTTAATGACAACAATCTCTAGCATTATGGTATCATGTTTCAGAAAATATGTCTATTATATTATCATCCACAAATACGGATAGAGTACATTTTACGGATAATAAGGTTGTGACGACAGCACATTAACTAATCATTTTATCCATCTATTCATATTCATAACTTAGTAGTGCGTATTACCAATACAATTGTGAAGCGTCCATTGGAGAATCATAATCCGATGCAATTTTAGTGTTAGTATTGTGAAGCTATTGTCTTCAAAATATAAGAGTATAGTTGTCCAATTTGATTCTTCAATGTTCACTTCACCACTTTATTGATACTTTGGGCTACTTATAATATAAATAGGTGGATAGATTGGTAGGTGGACGGATGGATCGAGGGATGGATTGCATTGTTTCACTTTTAAATGATTAGTGCGCAGCAGTATCATATAGGCTACACATCCTAGCTTGCCGCATAAGCAGTTGGCATATGAACTTTGCTCAAGACGACTTCCAAGAAACGTTTAAAATGGTTTATTTCTTAATATGTTTTTGATACTATTGTCACATGATATAACAATCAGACATTTCCAGGGTATCCATCTATCATCTGAGCACGTATGACGGCATAATCAGCTCAACACGTCACATCAATTACATCATAAAGTGTTCGAAGGCCCCGCCATCAAATCTTGAATAGTCTGACACGTTGTATGGATTGAATGTCTTTGTAATTCTTTGCTATTTAATAAACATGATCTGGTTCGATGATTCGATCTGGTGTACATTTTCTAGTCACAACACATGACTTCCTGTGGCAGCGCCGGGCCCCATTTTGTTTTGCTCCACGCACTCAACAGTTTACATTTATTGTTGCCTTGAACTACATGTCACACCAGACTAGGCTATCATTCAAATTCAAGCCTAGTTTGAATACAACACAGCTTACCAATTTCAACCGTATACACTAGTAACTGCAGGCCTACAACGGAAATGTTCGAATTATTACACGAATATTTTGGAACTGACTCGTCGGGGGACTGTTGCTGCACGAGGCTGCACCGGGTGTCTTCCAGAATTTTGATTGTATATTCAACAGTAGAATACATGAATCATATTATTGGTGGTTAGAATTTTTCACTTACAATTGGGTCATGACAATATATCATCAGTGCAACACTGATTTCTTGTTTAATATTTTGATCGGGGGACTTTTGCTGCCTGATGCAGCACCGGGTCCCTGTCGACTCTGTTCCATAATACTCAACAGTTTATATTTATTATTGCCCTGAACCACTCTGCCACATTAGATTAGGCCATCATCCAAATCCAACCATTGTTTGAATACAACACAGCACACCAAGAAAAATTCTCCACCACAGCAAATGGTTCTCACTATTACTCCACAAGCGCCGCACCTTACCACTTAAGCCTTTAATGACTCTGTCTTTATTTGTCCTCTATTACTCCATGTTCCTTATCTGTCCTATCTCTTACTCCTACCACCCTCTCCCTACTATCTATGGAGCTCTATATGTTGATCTTTCAAGTCTGCCTCTGCCTTACTGCAGTACGTGCAAATGGCCTTCGGTGATTTACCCAATTGACAATGGATAATGACATAGCATGTTACCGTGCGGCTATTGGGCTTTTTAACTGCCACTCCGTCAAACCCAAGCACTATCGAGCTACCCCACCTCCATTGCGAGAAATACTTAGACGCCTTCGAGGAATTTACACAGCCCTCCTATCACTCTTTAATTACTGCCTGAGTAATGTATTGACCTGTTTAATAATTTACATTCTCCTTTCTTTGGCTGGCGATGTAGAAACTAATCCAGGCCCTATTAACTGTTCAGAAATGTCTGTTGTCCACCTCAATGTATGCGGCCTCAAAGATAAAATACATCTTATCGAAGCTAATCTGTCCAACTTTGACATCATTGCCATTACTGAAAGCCACCTTACCCAAAATATTAACAACAGCTCAATCAAACTACCTGGTTTCCAGGAGCCTTATCGGATGGACCGCCAGCAGCCGTGGGGAGGCGTGTGCGTCTATATTTCTAACAACGTGGCAACTACCCGTCGTATTGAATATGAATGTCGTGGCATCGAAATGATATGGGTCGAGATTCACGACCGCCCTGGTTTATTATTGTGTGTAATTTACCGGCCGCCTAACACAAGTGTTGACAAATGGCAAACTATCACAGATAATATTGAGAATGTTCGCGACTTAAATCCAAACAAAAATCTTGTCCTACTCGGCGACATTAACGACGATCTTCTCAATCCATCTAAGCATCATCTACGTGACATCATATCTACGTTTGGCTTCCACCAGTTAATACAAGAACCAACCCGACCCATTTCAAATACATTACTTGATCCAATTATTATCAGCTGTGCCAGAATAGTAAAAGAGAGTGGAGTACTTGCGCCATTTTGTAGTGATCATACTCCAGTATATTTGGTTTTATTATCCTCCATACCTAAACGTAAAACATACACTCGCCATATATGGGACTATGCGAAAGCTGATTGGGATTTATTTATGGATCACTTAACTAACGCACCCTGGAACAACATCTCCGATGCTAATGGCGTCGACATTTGGTGTCAGACAATCACTACAAACATTATTGCCGCTGCTAGTATTAGTATCCCAAATAAGAATATAACTATAAACCCAAACGATAAAGTCTGGATGTCCAGCAAAATAAAGCACGAAATGAGAGTCAGGGAAAAATTGTTCAAGAAATCAAGAAAAACTAACCGAGAGCAAGATGTGGCCAACTTTAAAAAAACAGAGAAACCACATCAATACATTAGTCCGAACAGCGAAAGAAAACTTCAGGAATAAATTAGCTGAAAAAATAAGGCATGGACGCACAGGTTCTAAAGAGTGGTGGAAAATATGTAAGACGTTCCTATGTGATACTAACTCTAATTTTAGCGAAATGCCGCCTCTGAAGCGCGATGACGGCTCATTCTCTTACGACTCTTTAGAAAAGGCAAGCCTCCTTAACCGGTACTTCTCTAGCATCGCCAATATTGACGATGCTAATGCCAGCTTACCGCCTCTATCTATGTATACGGACAATACTCTCCACTCAATTACAATATCAAACACTGACATCTCCGATGTACTGTCCAATCTGGACACGTCTAAAGCTGTTGGCCCGGATAAATTAAGCCCGAAACTCTTATTCGAGAGCCAACAAGTATTGGTCCCAATACTAGCGCGGTTCTTTAATTACTCACTTTCTAGTGCGCAGTTCCCCACTTCTTGGAAAATCGCTAATGTAACTCCTATATTCAAGAAAGGAGACAAGAGCTTATGTTCAAATTATCGACCAATATCACTGTTGAGTTGTCTTAGTAAAGTTATGGAGAGAACCGTTTTTAAACATATCTATAACTATATTAGACATGATATCACTCTATATCAGTCTGGCTTTCTTCCATCACATTCTACAGTAAATCAACTGCTTGATATCTACACGGATATTACTCAAGCCCTTGACGATCAAAAGGAAATAATCTTTCTATTCTTCGATATATCTAAAGCCTTTGATCGAGTATGGCATCGCGGCCTCCTACAGAAGCTTAGGAATTTTGGTATCTGTGGAAATCTACTTACATGGTTCGAAAATTATCTTGGAAACCGATACCAGCGAGTAGTTATAAACGGCAATGAGTCCACCCTACTTCGTTTACATGCTGGAGTGCCACAAGGCTCTGTGCTTGGTCCTTTGTTATTCTTAGTTTTTATTAATGACATGCCCAGCAATATAATTCACAATATTAGACTTTTTGCTGATGACACGTGCCTATATGTAATGTCAGATGATCTAAAAGAACACACTGCCACACTCGATTACGATCTACTGACCATGACGCATTGGGCAAACACGTGGCTCGTCGAGTTTAATGCCTCGAAAACTACATCTCTAATTTTTTCCCTGCGCAACGAGCCCACATCCTTTTCAATCAACTTCAAAGACTCTGAAATTCTACCATCAACTGATCATAAGCACCTCGGCATTACCTTTAATAACAAAGGGAATTGGCTTAACCATGTGAGTAATCTCATAGCAAACGCTCAACACAAACTCTCCTTACTTAAAGGTCTAAAATATATTCTAGACCGTAAATGTCTCGAGATCATGTACAAAACATTTATTAGACCATCGTTAGAATATGCAGATGTTGTGTGGGATAATATTCCACAATATCGTGTAATTCGGCTAGAGGATATCCAAAAAGATGGTCTCAGAACGGTATGTGGAATGACACGTAGTGCGAGCACTGAAGACCTGTACTTAGAAACAGGCATCGAAACCTTGTCAATCAGACGTGAATTTCATAGATTATCTATGCTATTTAAAATTATTAACGGGATGACCTGTGAGGTTCTGGTCAACCATCTTCCCACACTATCCCAAGTACGAAATCCTTACAATATCCGTCATCCAAATTTCTTCACTCCATTCCGCTGCCGTACTGAGCTATTCTCTGGATCCTTTTTCCCAGCAACAATCCGCGCCTGGAATATGCTTCCTGTGCCGGTGAGAGATTCTGTCACTCTTCTAGAATTTAAACGCAAACTCAAGGCTATGTCATCCATACGACAACCCCCTGAGTGGTATTACGTAGGCCCGAGGTTTGCCAACATAATGCTATGCAGGCTCCGAAATGGTTGTAGTTCTTTAAACCGACATCTATTTGACAACTTTCTGTCGGAATCTGCCAGTTGTTCTTGTGGGCACAATGATGAATCTACACACCACTACCTCTTACATTGTGCCCTTTTTAACGAGCAAAGAGTCGTTTTCCAAAATCAGCTTGCCTTGAACGATATTTCTCTTGCTAATCTTACGGTCAACCAGCTTCTATACGGGACTTACACTACCAACTTGGAAATGAACAAACTGATCTGTAATACGGTATGTCAATACATAATTAACACCAACCGCTTTCAGTAGCTTCCTGTTTGTGAACTTATAGTTTACGGGGTAAATGGACAGCAGCCCAACACGTACAGGTCGGGGCGAAGGCAGCACCTAGAGCTCACCTCTGCTATTCTTCCATTTGATCTTATTCCTCGCTCTCTCTATCTCTCACCCTCCCCCTCCCCTCCCCTTTCCCCCTCTCCCTTTCTATCTCGGTCTTTCTTCCTACTCTCCCCCACCTCACACTCAACATTCACATACTTATGCACACCAATAGACTACAATTAATTAAATTATTATGATTTGCCGCCATTTTGTTGTAAAAATGTTTTGAATAATCTGTATGTGTATGGGAGACACGGGCATAAGACTCTAAGTCTTATCGTGCTCCCATCTGAACAAATAAATCACGTTTAAACCAAACATGATGTTGAATATTTTTAAGCTAATTTGACTGGGCGCTGTTGCTGCCTTATGCAGCAACAACACCCAGTCGATTAGTTTCAAAATATTCAACAACTTACATGTGTAGTCTTCTCTAAATTGATAGTCATGGTGTTAAGAAATCGATCGATCCCAACACGAGCGAGGGGTGAGTGGAGCTTAGCTAGAGATGGGCGGGGCATAGCTAAAACCGGAAAGGTCCATTCCTACAGTTCGTACATATGGGAAAACAAACGGCGCGGTCTTTTCTGAATAAATTTATTGATTACGTTATCAATATCGATATGTGTATCGTAGTACATGTTCATTAAGACCAGCGATGTTAGTCGCTCCTCTCCCATTGTTGATCGTAACTGAGTTTTATGCCGACGAACGGCGGAAAATGACCTCTCGGCTTCGCATCTCGTAACCGGGATGACGCGCGCAATCTGGAGGAGGACGGCTAGATTCTGGAACAAGTCTCGACTAGACGCATTCAACAGTTTCAGTAGTGAATCTGGTGGCGATTGCTCACCGGCCCATCTTCCGCGCCAAATTTCGAGTTCAACTCGGAGGCTGTTGAACCGGGGCAAATCATTTCTATATGCTTCTAAATCCTCTACAAACTTTGGAAGGTCTGTAATATTAGATTTTGCGATAAGGCTAGGGATTAGGCTAATCAATGTCGATACTACACTTGTACTATCCGGAGCGAATCGCTCGCACATCTGGCAGCTGACGTCATCAATAAATGGAATGGCCATTGCTCTCTTGTAGAATTCTAATGGTGGTTGGGCTGGATGGGTTGATCGATGTATATTTCTCCCCTTAGCTCGGGGGACGCTCTCATTTGTACCAAGTTTGCCAGCTAGGTCCTAGAGCGATTCTGGCATCAATATCCGCACTGAGCATAGCCATATCCCTCTTAACGTCTGCCAATGATAAGTACGCTGACCTGATATCGATGTCCCGTTTTTGTAGTCGTATCGTTATTTCTCAGAGGGGCTGGAGGACATTTCTCAATATGATCAATGATACGATCATCTCGAAGTTGTCAAAACTTGCCAATATGCATTGGGCGCGAGTTTTCGTATCACCGTCACAGTTCCATTTCTCCTCTATTAGTTTGCAAATTTCTTCATCCTCGGAATAGAGATGGGGATTGATAATGATGCCGAATGTAGTCTGAACTGCATTGGACAGATCCAGGAAGTTATCAATTGCTTCGAAGCGCGCTACCCACCTTGTCTTACACAGTCCTTTCAACTTATGCTGCCCAGTACTATCTTTTTGTTCTTGATGATCTCTTTCGGCCAGAATATCAATCACACGTTCAAAGAATCCTTGCCTTTTGTGAGACGCATTGAAGAACAGATACGTCTCATTTATTTCCGTGATAGCTTTCCTAATCTGGGGTAACTTTAATGCTGAGGCAATTACCAAATTAAACTTATGGCTATTACATGGTATGTGCACTGCATTAGGGACATCTCTAAGAAACTGTCCTTGAAGGCCACGATCACCAGATGACATTGCAGCTGTAGTGTCGTAAGCGTGTCCCCTCACATTTTCTAGTTTAAGCCCGCAATTAACAAGTTGCCGTATAATGGTCTCAACCAGATGTGCAACTGTTCCCCGACTGGCATAAGTAAAGTCAAGTAGGCTTTCTTTGATCTCGATGTTCTCCCCATTAAGCTTCAGGTATCTTAGACACAATGAGAGAATATGCTGATTGGTGATGTCATCTGTGAGTTCATCTGCTATTATGCTATAGAAAGGGCACCGTTTTATCATTGATGTTGCTAGTTATCAATTCCTGCATGACATCTTTAAGAACATCCAATATCTCATTTTGTATCGTCTTAGATGTATATCTAACGTTTGCCGGGCAAGTATCTAAGAAACTTTTCAGATTAGTATCAGTCGTTGCACGAAATTCAATCAACGCATGCAAATTACCCTTGTTTGTGTTAGACTCCGCAGTGGAGTCATCTCGGTGACCACGCAAGGTTGAACATTGGCGACCGAGGTAAATTATGCAGTCAATAATGCTTCCCAAGGCAGCCTTGTTGAGTTCAAACTGCTTCTGGCATTGATGTTCAAGCCGAAAGTCGATTCTCTCCTCTGGTCCTTATAAAATTATCAGCAACTACAACAGATGATTTGTGATACGAGGTCAATTCATGAGAATCAAGAACTCAATTTTTGCCACGGGCTCGACGGAAGTCAGTCAATGGACTATCGATCAATGCTCCAAACATACACCCCCTGCCACCAGGGTGATGGGCAAAGAGAAAGCTGGGCAAACAGTAACCACCATTTTCCGTCTTCGAATATACAAGCCATTTGAACTGGTCCAACCAGCAAAAGTTGAGTTTTAAGGTCTTTACTTTGTATGGTCTCACTGGGAAGTTGAATTTTCGATCAGGGCGAAAATGACACTCGAGTAATTGCAATTTGTCACTGTCGCTTATATCTAATCTTTTACATAAACCAACATCACTGAAGGCACGGATGGGGTCGTTAATACTGTTCTGTGGTTCGTCTGCTGTGGTTTGAATCGTCTGTTCAGGTCTTCCAGCATTCTCACGAACTTCTGTGTGGGTACTAGTAGCCTGAAGAAAATCCGGCTGAATCGCCTCATCACCAATTTTGGCTTTCTTCGTAAAGAACTCATTTATGGAAGGAAGCTTGTTTCCGTTTCTCCATATTGGACCTGCAGGAAAACATCGAATGTGAGGATATTCAGCACAGAGAGTAATTCGTGGATGTGATGATAATGTCCGTGGATTAATAAATATATATAATCTTGAGCTTCAGCTATGAAGGTTACAAAAACGCCAGGGTCGTAGTCTTGCTTAATTTGAAGCACATAATTGTGATTAAATCGGCCACCTGTTAAGTGGAAAACCAGAAACCGAACTCCCAAAAGTGCCCCTCTAAGATGACATTGCCCCATTTGAGAAAACATCTCAGGAACCTTGAAAAATGAAATAGCCTACTCTGGTCACTGAAGCAAGTAATGCACATAACCAAATAAACTAGACGGCATATGCCGTAGAAGCCGCGATCTTTTAGGGTTAATGAATTAAATATCAATTGAAAGTTGCGGGCAGAGCCTAATCTAAATCTCGTCTTGCAAAGCACATTCCTAGGGGTAACCCACATACCAAATTTGGTTGAATTCCGTCCAACAGTTTGGGAGGAGTTAGCGTGACGAACAATCAATTTGACTTTTTGACTCCTGTCACGCTGTCTTGAGGGTGGGGTCTAATCTATATCTCGTCTTGCAAAACGCATTCATATTAGTAACACACATAGGGGCTACCGAATTTTGTTGAAATCCACGCAACGCTTTGGGGTGAGATGCATTAAAATCAATTTGACCCTTTGACCCCTGTCACGCCCCCTTGGGGGTAAGCCTAATCAAAATGTCGTCTTGCAAAGCGCATTCCTATGGGTAACCCACATACCAAATTTGCCCCCCCCCCAACAGTTGAGGAGTTAGCGTGATGGACAGATGGACGAACGGACGAACAATGGACCCTATGGTGCAGGATGGATGTAATGGTGGTATAGAAGCATATTTTGAAGTTCCATTGTGATCGTATAAACCATTGATGAATTAAATATCATTTGAAAAAACATTTTAAATGAACACCTTAACGTTGAGTGTATGCTCATGGAGGAACGGGACAGACACAGACGGACTGACAAAGGATCACATGGTGTAGGATGGATGTAATGATGGTATAGAAGCATCCTGTGAAGTTTCACTATGATCGGATAACTCCTTGATGGTTTAAATATCAATAGAAAAAACTGTACACTTTGAGGCTTTGGTCACGGTGGAACGGAGCAACGGAGGAACGGACTAACAAAGGCTCCTTCCTATAGAGCCGCTCGCTGATCGTGGTCGCGGCTAATTAACATGGCTAATGGCGTTTGAGTACACCTGTAGGATGTTGGTACCTTAAGATGGGTGGTCGTACTGGAGAATGATGTGTGCCTTTGTACTCTGAAGATAATAATTGAGAAATTGTGTGAAGTCAATAACAAGCATATATCGTCTCCATAGCCTAGAGCAAGGGCTGTGAAAACATTAAGACAGCCAATTGTTTGATGTCATGATACAGATGGGATTCCCAAAGCACGGTACCGTGGACAGATGGCAATAATCAAATGGGATGTCATCAATGTGATGTAATAAATAAGATGCACTCGAGGGAGATGATAACTCACACCATTTGGCATACCCGTATAGATGCATGACATAGATTGTTGACCTTTTGACCTTAAACTCATTCGTAGCCTACCCTTTAATGGTATGGCCGTGATCGCCAAATTAGGTGATAATATTCTATCATATTTTCTGACATGTACCTAGGTACCTAGATATGTGGCAGGTGGCCCTCAAACTGTAACCATTTCAACCAATTCTTATTATGAATCTATATGCCAAACCAAATCACTTTACCTTCGCGCACTCAGGATTGAGTTACATATGAAAATGTTAATATCCGAGATGTAATTCTACTTAGTAATCACGTGACCTAGCTACTTGTCCTTTTGATGTCAAACTGTAAAGATTTTTACAGTCACATTATGAAGGCTAGTTGTATGCTAGTTGTATGCTAATCTAAGTAATTCTATATTTTTGTAATCCTGAGCTACTGGCAAAGATATGTTTTCGGAGATGCGCGGTACTTAGTGATCCTTCGACCTACATAATTGACCTCAAACTCAAAGAGCATCCGGCCACTCACAATGTGAATGGCAATTTGGTGATTCTACCTTCTTGCATTCAACAGACACGCTATGAATAATCAAACGCTTAGGGGCAGGCGCACACACACACACACAAACAGACAAACGGCAGCACCCGCAATTATACTCACGCTGCCTTTGGCGGCTTGAGTAAATAAATAGTAATTTTAACAGATCTGAAATACCAAATTCTTTGTTATATAAAGATTAATTATATATGTTGAATATTTTGAAACTAATGTGACAGAAGCTGGTGATGGCAGCAGACGATCCCAGTCAATTTAGTTTCACACTATCCAAACAGCTTTCCAGCATAGTTCTCTTGAAATTCAGATTCTTGAATTTCAGTTGTAAAGGGTTAATGTTTCAATATTTATTTCGTTACCTTTAGCAATCAATTCAATTTAAACTTCTGTATTGATTCTTAAATAGAGCAGTCTGCTGAGCTATTATTTTATTCTCGTGTACATTGATGATTCGCTATAGGTGCATCATAGCCATGGCAACACACGGTGATCTGACTTGATACTAAGCGGATTAATTAGTAGGCCCACACAGCCCTGAAATTACAGGTACATCCTCTATAATACGTATTAACTGTGGCGAAGCTCAGACAGCTCAACGTGCAGCTACAGCAGCATAAATGTTGGCGAAATGATGCTACGCTTTGTAAATGTCACGTGGCTGTGTTTGACGTCATCATATTCGGTCTTGTTTGACGTCATCGTATTCTGTCTTAATTAGCGTGGCGCGTTCAGTACTATTGACGTCAATATTGGGTCATCGACGGAGCCTACTTGTCGGCATTGCATGAGCGCGATATGCAAAAAAAAATGTTTTGCTCGTCGTGAGCAGGGGTGGGTCCGGACCCGGCGGACCCACCCCATGGATCCGCCCCTGCTCCCTATTTAACAAAGGTTATCGAAAACCTAACTGATAAAGAAAAGCTATCATCATTGCCTTACAGTATCCATTCAAACATATAACAAAACTGCTCAATGACCCAGCTGCACGCACCAACACCCACCCCACATACACCCGCTACACATGCATGCTCTCATGCACACAGACACGTACGCAGGCACACACACACGCACACGTGCGCGCACACGCATGCACGTACACACACACGCTCGCATATATTCGCCCACACGCATACACACACCATGCACACTACCGCGAAAATCACAACCACATAATTAAGTCCAACTAAAGCCAATTCTGGTTAATTTAGAATAAGTCTGGTTACCCATCCAGGACATCACCATCCCGCGGAAACCGTGGTGGCCGTCCTCCACAGGTCAGAGGTCCACATTGACATCCCGCGGAAACCGTGGTGGCCGTCCTCCACAGGTCAGAGGTCCACATTGACATCCCGCGGAAACCGTGGTGGCCGTCCTCCACAGGTCAGAGGTCCACATTGACATCCCGCGGAAACCGTGGTGGCCGTCCTCCACAGAGGTCCACATTGACATCCCGCGGAAACCGTGGTGGCCGTCCTCCACAGGTCAGAGGTTCACATTGACATCCCGTGAATCAGACCTTACACCCGCTGCATATGGGCGTACAATATCATCATATTTACTTTATTTTTATTTATTTGTTTATCTTTCTTTTTCTTTTTCAATTTCTTTTTGCACTGTAAACACACACAAAATAATCAACGTTAAAGAATACTCAATGATTACACAACGAAACTGTACATTTCCCCATACCCCATTTGAACACCGACCAATCCCCAATTTTCATTATCTATGCATTTTCCCATGTATATACAAATAATTACATCTATGTATAATTCCCCAACTCGTTTCTTGGCCAAAACCCACCCCAAAGACCCCGTCTTAGTGTTATTTACAATTCCGCTTCTCATATTTAGTCCATCGGTACACCCACCCACCCACCCACCCATTAACCCCGTCATGACCACACTGACCAAAAACAGCCCTGGGCACCGAGAATGTACACCTGCAGGCCCAAAGAAGGATATACCCGAAATTCCACCACCGGAATGGCCAGCTCAATAACTGGACCAGGCATACCAGCGATAAAATCCCAAAGACAGACCTCTTCCGGCTCACAAACGGACACCCAGTAAAAAACACTTACCATTCCTGACCAAATTAGTCAGCAACGGGCAATGGAACTAATAATTTGCCAAAACACTGTATTTACGAAAATAAACAATAACAGATAAAACAGAATAGGTGGTATATTTAAGGGAGACAACTAAAATAAATATAAATTTATACCCAAGCATTATCGTCTCCCCTACATTTTTTATTTAAAGAGAAAAGACCTTTTCCACAAAAGTGGCAATAAGCACGCACACACGCACACACGCACACACGCACGCACGCACATGGGTGACAATAACAATTCCAAGCAATACAATAGACATGCATAACTGACTTAGAACTATTATAAATGAAAACAATCTGCCACTCGAGTTTATGACATAATAATACAATTCCACCCGTCCATGATGAGGTCTCAATTAGGATTATTTTACAATACATCGTCTTGAAACTAAAATAATCTGTCAACTATACGAATTGTATGTCTTTGATGAATTTATCATTCAATAAGCAATCTGTTGAATACTTTGAAACTACTTTGACTGTTGCCATAGGTAACAACAAAACCCTGTCAAACCAGCCTCAAAATCGTACCTGTATAGTTACCCTGACGTTGAAGACCAATGAATACAAGGTTCGGTCGATCCCAATACGTGCAAAGCGTGGGAGGAGATTTATCAGAAATGGGCCTGGCATAGATTTAAACAGATCTCTCCCTTCGGTTTAAACAAAGTTTATTTTTAGTCTATGTGAGAGCACAATAAGACATGTCTTACGAGCGTATCTCCCACTTACGTACAAATATAGTTCAGTAAATAACTCAAGAGGCGAAATAATATTATTGCCAACTGTCATAACAGTAATAGCAACAATAATAATAATAATAATAATAATAATAATAATAATAAGAAGAAGAAGAAGAAGAAGAAGAATTGCCCTGTAGGTGGGGCTTAGAATACACCTTCCGTATCCTCTGCGTGTCGTAAGAGGCGACTAAAGGAGGTAAGGGTGAGGTAACCCTGACAGAAACCTTGAGTGCTGAAGACGGAGGTTCCAGGCCGCACAGCGCACTGTAATAAACCATGGATCCACGCACTTAACGCTTATGATCATGTCGATAGTCACTTACAGGACTGGCGGTATGATCAGCGAACGAAAAGAAGAAGAAGAAGAAGAAGAAGAAGAAGAAGAAGATTTTTTTTAAACTTTTCATGATACTTTATTGCACTTAATCCACTTGACAAACCCCCTATTACGATACCATACGTTTACATAGTATCACATAATCTCCTTACAATATATATTCACAAAATCATTAGCATCTCAGAAATTATATAGTATTACATAATTACTTATAGCAAATATGATCTATACTAAGTAACAAATAAAAACAATAAAACATAACAGGTTTAAAAAATCCGTTGAATATAAGATTAATGTTTTCAACAGTACATAGAAAACTGTTAAAAGCCCAAAAGTTCACAAATACATCTAAGGTTCCTTTGTTGAGATAAAACTGAAATTCTATCTGTATACGTGAGTGTAATCTGGAGATACATTCTCGAAGTGGATCGGTCTGTTTGTTTCCATCCATAAGACGTTGTCTACTAACATAAATAGCCATTTTGCAGTTGGATATGATCCAATTAGACAAACGGTGTCTACTTTTTTCGTTCGAATTTGGCTGAGCATTGGGGGCAGGGAAATCCTCTTACATAATCTGAACTGAACTGAACTGAATTTTATTACACCCAAGTCATACATACATGACATATGGGGAAGACAGATAGTACATCTTATAGTAGACAGAGTAACAATTGTACATTATCATTATTATTTACGATTATTATAGTCATATGCGGAGACCGCCATATCCACTGATAACTATCTTATTCAAGTCCATGGATGAAGGCAATATAGATCTGCGACAACTGGCGGCATATTATATTATACATGCGTTTCATTAGTTCCTATACTCATAGCGCACAATCAAGCGGGGAATGGTCGCCTCCAATTGCAGTTTGATAACGTTCCATATTCGTTCGTTGAATACATTATAATTATATAGCAACGTGGTGGCGACCATGCATGTCGTATTTATATGGGTTTGGACAGGACTACATTATGTCATAAATTTAACGCAGTATTTAAGATAGTAATTTTAGTAAGCTCTAAGTAGATATGAAGCAAGTCATGTGTCACTCGGCTATGCACCTTTCCAGTTTCTCCATTTATCACGTGACGTACACGATGACGTCATAATCATGGCGTTGTAAATGATGTAGATAAGTACGTCAAGAGCGTATGATTCGTGTCGGGCCAAGAGTTGCTGTACGAACTATATGTCTTTACTATTTAATAAAGATGCTGATGAATATTTTGAAACTAAATTAACTGGACGCTGTTGCTGCCATAGTTTCAAAGATTCAATAGCTTACACCTATAGTCTTCTGGAAACTGATAATCAGGGAGTTCAGTGATCGATCGATCCCAACATGAGCGAGCTGTTGATGCCATAGTTTCAAAGATTCACTAGCTTACACGTATAGTCTTTTGGAAATTGATAATCAGGGAGTTCAGTGATCGATCGATCCCAACATGAGCGAGGTGTGGTTGCGGCCTAGCTAGAGATAGGCGGGGCATAGCTAAAGCTGGAAGGGTTCATTAACCGTTCTTGGGTGAGAAATCGGTTAATACATTAATCCTGGCGTGCAGCACTAACATCTATTCTACATGGGAAGTAATAAGTAAAACATTAATCCTGGCGTGCAGCACTAACATCTATTCTACATGGGAAGTAATAAGTAAAACATTAATCCTGGCGTGCAGCACTAACATCTATTCTACATGGGAAGTAATAAGTAAAACATTAATCCTGGCGTGCAGCACTAACATCTATTCTACATGGGAAGTAATAAGTAATACATTAATCCTGGCGTGCAGCACTAACATCTATTCTACATGGGAAGTAATAAGTAATACATTAATCCTGGCGTGCAGCACTAACATCTATTCTACATGGGAAGTAATAAGTAATACATTAATCCTGGCATGCAGCACTAACATCTATTCTACATGGGAAGTAATAAGTAATACATTAATCCTGGCGTGCAGCACTAACATCTATTCTACATGGGAAGTAATAAGTAATACATTAATCCTGGCGTGCAGCACTAACATCTATTCTACATGGGAAGTAATAAGTAATACATTAATCCTGGCGTGCAGCACTAACATCTATTCTACATGGGAAGTAATAAGTAATACATTAATCCTGGCGTCCAGCACTAACATCTATTCTACATGGGAAGTAATAAGTAATACATTAATCCTGGCGTGCAGCACTAACATATATTCTACATGGGAAGTAATAAGTAATGCATTAATCCTGGCGTGCAGCACTAACATCTATTCTACATGGGAAGTAATAAGTAAAACATTAATCCTGGCGTGCAGCACTAACATCTATTCTACATGGGAAGTAATAAGTAATGCATTAATCCTGGCGTGCAGCACTAACATCTATTCTACATGGGAAGTAATAAGTAAAACATTAATCCTGGCGTGCAGCACTAACATCTATTCTACATGGGAAGTAATAAGTAATGCATTAATCCTGGCGTGCAGCACTAACATCTATTCTACATGGGAAGTAATAAGTAAAACATTAATCCTGGCGTGCAGCACTAACATCTATTCTACATGGGAAGTAATAAGTAAAACATTAATCCTGGCGTGCAGCACTAACATCTATTCTACATGGGAAGTAATAAGTAAAACATTAATCATGGCGTGCAGCACTAACATCTATTCTACATGGGAAGTAATAAGTAAAACATTTATCCTGGCGTGCAGCACTAACATCTATTCTACATGGGAAGTAATAAGTAAAACATTAATCCTGGCGTGCAGCACTAACATCTATTCTACATTGGAAGTAATAAGTAAAACATTAATCCTGGCGTGCAGCACTAACATCTATTCGACATGGGAAGTAATAAGTAAAACATTAATCATGGCGTGCAGCACTAACATCTATTCGACATGGGAAGTAATAAGTAATACATTAATCCTGGCGTGCAGCACTAACATCTATTCTACATGGGAAGTAATAAGTAATACATTAATCCTGGCGTGCAGCACTAACATCTATTCTACATGGGAAGTAATAAGTAAAACATTAATCCTGGCGTGCAGCACTAACATCTATTCTACATGGGAAGTAATAAGTAAAACATTAATCCTGGAGTGCAGCACTAACATCTATTCTACATGGGAAGTAATAAGTAAAACATTAATCCTGGCGTGCAGCACTAACATCTATTCTACATGGGAAGTAATAAGTAATACATTAATCCTGGCGTGCAGCACTAACATCTATTCGACATGGGAAGTAATAAGTAAAACATTAATCATGGCGTGCAGCACTAACATCTATTCGACATGGGAAGTAATAAGTAATACATTAATCCTGGCGTGCAGCACTAACATCTATTCTACATGGGAAGTAATAAGTAATACATTAATCCTGGCGTGCAGCACTAACATCTATTCGACATGGGAAGTAATAAGTAAAACATTAATCATGGCGTGCAGCACTAACATCTATTCGACATGGGAAGTAATAAGTAATACATTAATCCTGGCGTGCAGCACTAACATCTATTCTACATGGGAAGTAATAAGTAATGCATTAATCCTGGCGTGCAGCACTAACATCTATTCTACATGGGAAGTAATAAGTAAAACATTAATCCTGGCGTTCAGCACTAACATCTATTCTACATGGGAAGTAATAAGTAAAACATTAATCCTGGCGTGCAGCACTAACATCTATTCTACATGGGAAGTAATAAGTAAAACATTAATCCTGGCGTGCAGCACTAACATCTATTCTACATGGGAAGTAATAAGTAAAACATTAATCCTGGCGTGCAGCACTAACATCTATTCTACATTGGAAGTAATAAGTAAAACATTAATCCTGGCGTGCAGCACTAACATCTATTCGACATGGGAAGTAACAAGTAAAACATTAATCATGGCGTGCAGCACTAACATCTATTCGACATGGGAAGTAATAAGTAATACATTAATCCTGGCGTGCAGCACTAACATCTATTCTACATGGGAAGTAATAAGTAATACATTAATCCTGGCGTGCAGCACTAACATCTATTCTACATGGGAAGTAATAAGTAAAACATTAATCCTGGCGTGCAGCACTAACATCTATTCTACATGGGAAGTAATAAGTAAAACATTAATCCTGGCGTGCAGCACTAACATCTATTCCACATGGGAAGTAATAAGTAAAACATTAATCCTGGCGTGCAGCACTAACATCTATTCTACATGGGAAGTAATAAGTAAAACATTAATCCTGGCGTGCAGCACTAACATCTATTT
Organism: Chaetoderma sp. LZ-2023a; assembly: GCA_034401795.1. Lineage (NCBI taxonomy): Eukaryota > Metazoa > Mollusca > Caudofoveata > Chaetodermatida > Chaetodermatidae > Chaetoderma > Chaetoderma sp. LZ-2023a. Next base: position 17,468,706 of record CM067370.1, read on the forward strand.
GACATGGGAAGTAATAAGTAAAACATTAATCATGGCGTGCAGCACTAACATCTATTCGACATGGGAAGTAATAAGTAATACATTAATCCTGGCGTGCAGCACTAACATCTATTCTACATGGGAAGTAATAAGTAATACATTAATCCTGGCGTGCAGCACTAACATCTATTCGACATGGGAAGTAATAAGTAATACATTAATCCTGGCGTGCAGCACTAACATCTATTCTACATGGGAAGTAATAAGTAATACATTAATCCTGGCGTGCAGCACTAACATCTATTGGACATGGGAAGTAATAAGTAAAACATTAATCCTGGCGTGCAGCACTAACATCTATTCGACATGGGAAGTAATAAGTAATACATTAATCCTGGCGTGCAGCACTAACATCTATTCTACATGGGAAGTAATAAGTAATACATTAATCCTGGCGTGCAGCACTAACATGGGACATGGGAAGTAATAAGTAATACATTAATCCTGGCGTGCAGCACTAACATCTATTCGACATGGGAAGTAATAAGTAATACATTAATCCTGGCGTGCAGCACTAACATCTATTCGACATGGGAAGTAATAAGTAATACATTAATCCTGGCGTGCAGCACTAACATCTATTCTACATGGGAAGTAATAAGTAATACATTAATCCTGGCGTGCAGCACTAACATCTATTCTACATGGGAAGTAGTAAGTAATACATTAATCCTGGCGTGCAGCACTAACATCTATTCGACATGGGAAGTAATAAGTAATACATTAATCCTGGCGTGCAGCACTAACATCTATTCTACATGGGAAGTAATAAGAAAATATGACATTAAAGGTGCATATCCACACCAAATGCCCGAAAACACAAACACTTATATGGTACGCTCCTAGAGGCTCAAATTATGTGCCTAGATGCAAGGGGACGAAATAAATCCCAACATATGATGACCTCACTACGTATAAATTAATACAACCCTTCAGCTGCGAAATCGAATCAGAGGCACGAGCCTCTAATTTAACTCCACAACCAAAAAAATTATATCAATGAAATCATAACATGTTAAGACCGAACCTGTTTTATTTCATTATGTGCACGAATTAACCCTCCAAAAGTCTAGAACTCAAACAATTCCATCCTCAGGCACCCGGCGCGAACGTGCACCCCCAATGTTCCAAGTTTTCAACCAAATGATACAGAATCCAATAAATGTTTAGCCTTCTTTTAGCCTGAAATGGCCTCATCAGTGGGGATATGGATGTAGTATCAGCGGAAGTCAGTGGGTTGTCTAATGTCTAATGCTGATGGTAATGGTGGTGGTGGTGGTGGTGGTGATGTCAACCATATTAAATGTATCGCTCTCTAACAACTAAAGCACCGATCTTTTTACAGCTAAAAGCAAAGGTTGAATACGAGAGCAGGTTAAAACATATGAGTAATATCCTCCTGCTCACCACAGTGAGGGCATTGACCATTAGGTCGAGAACCCGCTCTGTAAAGAAACATCCATGTGCCCAATGCACCATGTACAATTTTCCAAGATAGGTCTTCTTCAAAGCGTGTACAGGGATATGCATAAAACACCGACAATTTGTCATAGAGGTGATGTCTAACAACAAAATATCTGCCCATATATTAACACTATTGTCATGTAAACTATTTGCACAACATTTTAACAATGACAATCTATACAATTCTTTCTGACAATTAGACGGAAATGATGCAGTGTATTTAATAGGGCATTTAGTAACAGAAAGGTCTATTTTATACACTGATCTAGAAACATTACCTGGGCGGTTTATCATTTCATGCCATTCCAATGGCAAACTATTCCATAAAATATTAAGTGTATTCTCTAACAATCGCTTAGAATGAGTGCCGATTTTGTGAGACAAAACCTCAATCGACACTTTTTGGTCACCACCAACAATATCAGCTACAGTATTAACATTAGCACTTATAAAGTATTTTAGATAAAAAGTTAGACCGGTCCGATGGTTTTTAATCAGGATATTAAGAAACAGTGGCTCGCGGATATTCGCTGTACACGAAGGTAATGACTCGCTGGAAACTTTAAAGGAAAACCAGAGGATTAGCAATGTTTTATAAAAGGATGGTATATTTTAAGAGTACTTGTAGCAAGTTCAATATAGAAAAGCTGATCATCATAGTTCAACTCATGTGCTCGCCTTAAAAACCAACTAGTACACTTAAAACAATGGTGTGTTTCGCGAAAATACAGAAAATATTGTGCGTAACAAATACGGAAAGCTTTTATTCTGAAGAATAAGAAGAAGAAGAAGAAGAAGAAGAAGAAGAAGAAGAAGAAGGATGAGGAGGAGAAGGAGGACGAGGAGGAGGGGGAGGAGGAGGAGGAGGAAGAGAAGAGATTTTGTAGGTAGCCTAATGATGGTAGAATGAAATCTTCGGGAGGAGAAAAAAAGCATGGTTCGACGAATCACAAGGCGGTATAAGGAGAAAGGAGGATTTGCTGTAGTCACCGGTGCTGGTCCACACCGCATGGCCATCCAGAAAGATATGCGGCTATGGGTTTGTTGACACAATCCATGAGTGGTATTAGAAATTATTGTAGGTTATTTAAACCGAGAGGCGCCAGTAATATATTGACATAGAATGGTAGAAACCGTGATGTTTAGCTCTACATCAACGTCAGCGCGGCCATATAGAAGTTGCTGGGTGGTTAGGGTTGTTGAGGAGATTTGGTTGGAGGTAAGCTCATTTTCAAAGGTGGTTCTTTGCTCGTTAAAAAGTGAACAGTAAAAAAGGTAATGTTTGACAGATTCATCAGGATGGCCGCATGCGCAGCTGGCAGAGTCAGAGAGGAAGTTATCGAATATATGTCTATTTAATCCACTGCAGCCGTTACGAAGCCTACTTAAGCATATATTAGCCACTCTTGAGCCGACGTAGTAGCTCGGAGGGGACTGGGTATATGGGGCATTGCTCTTAGTTTGGTCTCTCCCTTCTAAGTGCATGCAACCAAACAAGTGATGCAAACGCTTGATACATAATAACTGAAAGTTATACGCACGGACGCACGCACGCACGTACGAACGAACGCACGGACGCACTTGCGCACGAACGCACGCATGACAGTTTATTAAATTGCCCGTGCACGCTCTTTTCTGTCTTATGAAGTCGTGTTACAGTATTACAGTATTACAGCAGACACGTTCGTGAGGAGCGACACCAGAGTCGTTTGCTGATTTGAACATATCTATATATCCACAATACAAGCACTTTCACATGAGAAGGTATGGGCGACGGAAATGAAATATCATTCTCCCCCACCCACACACCCCTCATCGATACTAAACGATTCAATTCAAGTTTATTTCGATAACTTCTTGGAAGTACACGAATATATAAATTAATGATAAAATTACTCAGTTACAGTATTATTATTATTATTATTATTATTATTATTATTATTATTATTATTATTATTATTATTATTGTTCTGAAGGATTTTCGCAAACTATCTCCTCCTACAGTTTTGATCTGATCAACTTCAAACGTTTCAACTTGTAGTACCCATTGGGATCTAGTTTGCTATTACTTTTCTTCTCGATCGGGTGTGTGGTTTCCGAGATATCCGCATTTCCGCGGGCAAAAAGTCCCATAGGAAATGTATGGGGGCATTATTCGGACAGCGACTACTCCTAGAGTTTTTCCTCAATAATCTTTAAACTTCATAAACTTCTAGCATGTGTTGCCCTGCATCTCCACCAAAAATATTTTTTGGGTACGCTGAACAGATTTGGGGAAAATTCGGCATAAGCCCAATTTTTTTGGTTTCAAGATACTTCATATTTCTAGGGCAGTCAGATGGTTGAAATTTGGCATATACGTAAATGTATTATACTACTCTTGATAACTGAAATAAAATCGTTAGTGAACATGTTAACCATTTAGAACTCTACATTTCCGTGCCCCTATGTCCCCATACGAAATGCATGAGAGCAATATTCGGATACTGACAGCTCCTAGAGTATTGCCTCTATCATCTTGAAACTGGAAAAATGTCTAGAATGTTTTGACCCACATGGTGGCCCAAAATATTTTTTTAGGCACGGTGACCCGTTTTTGAGAAAATCTGGCACAAGCCCAATTTTTTGGAAACAAGATAATTTATATTTTTAGGTTGGTCAAATGCTTGACATTTGGCATATAGGTGGATACATTATGCTACTATTGATTAATAAAATAAAATCATTGGCTAACATGTTAACCTTTCAGAAAGCTGCATTTCCGTTCCCAAAATGTCCCATAGGGAATGTATGGGAGCAATATTCGGTCAGCGACTGCTCCTAAGATCTTTACCAGATCACCTTGAAACCTAACATATTTCTAGGATCTGTTGACACGCTAGATGACCCAACGAATCTTTTCAGTTCAGTGATCCGTTTTTGAGAAAATACTGCATAAAAACAATTATTTGAATTCTTACTTCTGTCCCTGTCAGAGGGTTGACGTTTTTGACATCCCTAGATACCTGAGGCTACTATTGCTTACTAAAATAAAATCGTTAGTGAACATATTAACATTTCTATCATTGCAAATCTGTACACTAAACAATATTTCCTTGATATGCTGATAGATGACGGAATTATGGTCGGGTTGTTTCAGCATTTAGATCGCCTGATCCGTGGCGGAATTGCCTCTCAGACACCATTTACACAACTCTGATATCCCGAACAGTTCATGACATATTGAGATTTTTATATCGTAGACAAATATGTCAATAGGGAATGTATTGGAAATTGATTTGATGATAAATAACCCAGTTTTGGAAATATCATGTCTAAACTTGGTACATTTCTAGTACGCACAATGCATGTATAGATCATCTACAGAAATCGGATCCTGTCTATGGTTCCTGAGAATTCCACGTTTTCTTGTCCAAAAGGTTCAATTGGAAATGTAAGGGAGAGCTATTCGGACAGCAACTCGTCCTAGAGTTTCTTACAGATCACGGAGAAACTTAGGACTGCTAGCATTTGTTAACCCACATCTGACACCTACATATTTTCCAGGTCCATTGAGTACAATTTGCGATACACTTGTCAGTGGCCAAAATGGCCCATAGGAAATGTATGAGAGTGATATTCTGATAGCGACTCCCCTTAAGGTTTCTGCAGATCATGTTGAAACTTAACATCCTTCCAGAATCCGTAGTCACACATCCGACCCAAAATCAAGGGAAAGGCCATCAAATGTCAAATAAAGGAGAAATTATTGACTCAATCAGCTTCAACAGGTAAAGGGAGATAATTCATGCCAAAACCTAAAATTGGTCAGTTTCTTTAATTCATTAATGTCACGTTTATTTGACATCTAATGGCTTTTCCCTTGATTTTGGTAAAAAATATTCACTACAGCAAATCAGGACACATTAGTTTATACTTTAGGGTCAAGGCTATTGGGTTTCAAGAAATCAGCTTTTCTAAACTCTGTGTAAAACTATGGGGATTTCAACTATGGATCTTTGAACTGCGACAACACTTTTTATCAGATCAGCATCAAACATGTTCAATGATCATGTGAGAAGAGGGCTTATAATACTTCTTAATGCCCAGTCATCGCATATTTACAGTTACTTTAGTAAATGTGTTCTAGTTATTATTATTATTGTATTTTGTAGCTCGCCGGGTCACGTCGGGTCATTCTGAACCGTATGCCACGCCACTTGTGCACAACGAACGATGATGTTGGCTAGCTCCTGGTCTTGGGGTTACGGATTCCGAGCGACGCTGACAGGGATCTAGCCAACATCATCGTTCGTCGTGCAAAAGTGGCACAGCGTATGCCTCAGAACGACCCGATGCGACCTGGCGAGCCACAAGTGGTGCCCGATGTGGGGCCCGAAGAACAACATCATTGCGCAGTGAACTTACGCCCACACCATACAGCGAGCTACAATCTCTTTCTCCATTTAGCGAAGACTCCCTCGATCAAGAGGTAGCCTCATACGATGGACGAAACGCTCGCATTCTCACCGACTATGTCCAAAATTCCAGCGGTGCGGAATCACCAACACGGCATCTACAACAGTTCTTGCCCATTAGTGAGGGGCCATTCCGCAATGCCTCACAGGCGGGAACTTAATTTCACACTCTTTCAGATGTCCACGATAGGCCAACACCATCAGAGCCGGACCGTTGACGATCTCAACAAAGACCCGTATATGGGCAAACATACTATCTTTCTCACCACTACTATTCACCCCCGTCATCAATAGGTGATATGTGGCAGGATAATAATAATAATAATAATAATAATAATAATAATAATAATAATAATAATAATAATAATAATCCTTATAATGTACAACCTCCCGCATTGTCCCCCTTAAATATACTACCTTATTTTCATGGGACATCACGACATCAACGGGAGGAATCAGCACCTCCGTTCCACAGATACATCCGTCATGCCACACACCACACCCATCAGCCGACCGCACCACCGCCATATAAGGAATGTCTGACACCGCAATGACAACTTGAAGAATGACCACATTATCTTCACACTGCAAACTTCCTTCCGTTCATAGACTAACACCAGTTTATGGACCAGCAACAGGGTGGGCCTCAGCAGATTTAACTACGCGGCTATATGCTCATTATTCTTCTTCTTATAATCAGCCTCCTCCTCATCAACGGCAGCGCCGACAGGAAACACCAACACCACGACCACCATCACCCGCACGTCAACCACCATCAGCCTTCTCTTCAGTCTCCCGAATACCACCACCACCCAGATTTCCACCACTCAGTTCTTCCCATAGGACGGGCCGGGTTATTTTTCCCCCTGAATTTAGCTGGGAGAATGACTGAGCCAACTACAAAGTCTAGATTGAAATCATTAGTGGAACAAATGGGTATAATGACCAGCAAATGGGGGAATATCTTGCCGCAAAGCTTTCAGGAAAAGCACTTCAAGTTCTTGTGGACCTCGGGACTGATTACACACCCACCTACATACTACTTGAACGTGCGTTATCAGAACGATTCGGCGACACCGCCCTAGGAGAAACTATTCGCCTTCAAGTCAAAAATCTTAGACGATGCACAGGAGGGACTCTCCCGGAATTGGTGAGCGGCATCCGGAGACTAGTCACCTGCACATATCCTAGCACCAATATTGAAGGCGTCACTCACCTACACCTGGATATGTTCATCGATGCATTAAGCGGTGAACCTGCCCTCATGGAGAAACTATTTCTCGCTGACCATGGTAGCGTATCACAATTAACGGCTGCCGTGGTACAAATCGAAAGCTTCTTGGAGTGGGAGAAAGCTAATCGCCGCCAATTACATCCTATCAATGAGTTAGATGGTGCAAACATCGCCACATCACCTGACAACCTCGCAACACCGACCACGTCATCAGCAACCGAAACATCCACACAACAGCAAGCACCACACACAAACCAATCCAATCAGAATCACGCGCCTAGAGAAAGGGAGCGTAGCTACAGAGGAGGCCACAATGGAGCACCGGGTCATGGTAACCAGCAAAACAACATCAATCGACCCAACGTGCATGAAAGAATAGACGAGGTCAACAAACAGATCTCCGCACTCACCAATCCCGTCACTACACTCAGCACCAACTTCGCCACCTCACACATTAGGACCGCAAGCACCACCAACACTGCACTGCCACCGAACACATGTTACGGATGCGGTCAGCCAGGACATTGGAGGGACCGGTGCCCTAGCCAACCGCCATCTACCACAACCATCACTGACCGCAGAACACCACCGCCTAATAAGCCATTAAACTCTGTTCAGTACATTCCAGCACGGGTTACACCGCTGCTTGGTTAATGTTAGGCCGTGAATTAGCCTTAACCCTGGATCTGGCTATGCCCTGAATACCAGGAGAGAAATATTCGCCATCTCTCTATGTTGAACTCTTGCAGCAGCGGATAGAACAGGCCCATGAGTTATTGAGAGAATCTTTATGCACTGCACACCGGCGGCAAAAGGCATGGCATGACTGGAGAGTGAATGGAGATCCATATGAAGCAGGAAGGATGGTTTGGGTACACGATTCACGATGATCTGCAAATGTGCCAAGTAAACTGAGTTACCAGTGGAAAGGCCCCTATGTGGTAGTAGGTAAGACATCGGACGTGACCTACTGTATCCGTGCTTCGGATGGCCTGACCTCAGTCATCCACTTCAATCGGCGTAAACCGTGTGTCAGCGATGACCCAGCACCAGAGCTCAGGATGGGTGTTTCTCGTGACACCGGCACCCCTACAGAAATTTCTAGGGAAAGTAGTATTCCCACGATTAGTACAGAGCACCATGGTGCCAGCTCAGCCAGTCTTCTACCAAGCCAGAACACCAGTGCACAAGCGGCTAATGCTGAGGATGATGACAAGATACGTACTCGCCCTTTTCCTCCTCAGCACGTGTCTACTCGATCTGGGAAGTCGTATTTGAAGAACTTCTCGTTTGTACTGTCTAAGAGGCCGGATAGAAGGATTGTTCCACCGACCTCTTCCCACTCCCACCCACTTCATGCTAGACCCCCATTATAGAGTTGCCACAAGCGGAAGCTGTGGCTGACCCAAGCCATGCTTCCTGTGGGGTGGAACATGTGATGAATAGCATGGAAGTGAAGAGGCTGGATGAAGCCTTGGCATGTCTAGAACCGCAGAACCGTACAACAAGGTGTACCCGACCACATCCTGAAATTGCCGGACCACTCTCCAACCAAGCGACACCCATATCCACAGTCGCACCACTGCCCCAGCTCCAACTGGCGCCCCTCATCTATACACTAAGTTAGGACATCACCGACCCAGTCCATTTCACACTCCACTCGTCGTCTGTTGACCGTCAATCTTCAGATATGAGAGGAGGTGGCATCCCGCACCGCACCGACCAACAATACTCCCCGTGGTGGGCAGGAAAGAAGCCTGTTAGGCAGACTCTCGCCTCGAATTTCCCTGGTGTCTAAAAACTATGACAACGCACAAACCGTCATGTAACAGGAGATGACCACATTCCCGCGTCCAAGGGCCACCCTCCCCATAGGGCCCACCATACACCCCCGTGAGCAGTCAGGACATCACACCGCAGACAGACCGTCAATTGCATACAGGACACACCTGCCTTCATGACTGGATACGTAAATTCATCATTGCACACGCATCACACACATACTCGGTTATACTCAGCATAACGGAGACAGTCATCTCCGGCAACAACACCACTTAGCAGCACATAACGGTTTTAATTAAGCACCTATGTGCTTTTATGTTAGGGACATAAAATTCCCGCAACACATCCCTCCACATAAGATGCGGGAGAAATGTTCTCTCCCGCAAAACCGACTCACTGCATTAACAACAGACTTGGCATTCACCAGCGTGGAAAACTGGAATACGCCCACCGTGCATAACATTAGCATCATACAGCAGCCCGGAATTTCCTACAACAGTTCACTATCGTCAACAACACCATCCAACATACCTTCTAATCCAGTTACGGGAGAACTGAGCATGCGGATAGAAGGAATGCACCGCAGCCATCTACAGTATGTGCTACAGGAGAACCGTCCACTAACCCCCCCCCCCCCCACCCCTTGTTCCCTCCCGGACATGTCGTACAGAAACAACTAACGTTACTACACCTCATTCACGCGTAATATCAGTCAATATTATTAAGAGAGTAAGATGCCCGCATTGTCGTCAGTCACGAGTAGGATTTTGCTACTGAAAAGTTGAATTCGATAATGGATTGATCAAAGTTACAACAGTATCCTTCAGGTCATCCACGCTCTAAAATAACTCTGTCCCGCCCACGAGCTCGGCCATTACAGAGCGAAATACCAACAGGTTCGATAAAGTTGACACCACACCGCGCACCCCTCTTGCACCCAGAGCACCCCTCTTGCACCCAGCGGTAATAAAGATGTCACATTCTCACCACAGCCCAAGTATCATCCACAGATAACCAGCCACGCGTATCAATCAAAATCACCAACATGTCAGAAACACAGCCAGTCAGGTTGCTGTATTCACAATCTCTATACGACGGCATTGTAACTGTAAAAACTGTGGCACTCATATTCCCGAGCTGTAGTGTAATTATATATTAATATGTCTGGTCTAGGTATGGATGAGGCTAGTTCTACCCATCAAGGAGAATGCTTGCCAGCCCACCCACTCGGAAAAAACAACTATCTTGACGGGATTAGTTACACCGCATGAATAGACCTGTTTAAACCACACATCAAATTACCTACAGCTTTACTGTTATATTTTTGATTAAGAACACAACTGCTCTACCGTGTATACAGATCATTAGCGCACGGGCCGATAAAGCGGTATCAAAAATCTGACAGTATAATTACAAAGAAAATTTCAAAGATTCTCTTACCTGCGTTCCAGCCCATAATCAACACAGGCTGAGAACTACCTATTACATACAAACAGAAGAAGCATGTATAAGAACTCGCGCAATACAGGGACATTATTTCATAAAATATTCATAATAGAACATATATACATTTCCATTTCTCGCGTCTACAAAGAATATACATCAGCAGCATTATTTCAGCCATTGCGATAAACAGCATCTAGGTCTCCGATCAACAACGTGTTTTTAAGAGCCACATGACTTTTACTACTACTTCCAGTAAATTGGCTTAAACACTTTAAACAAATGAGCCGCCCAAATACGCGACTACCACAGCGTGATGGAGGAGTGGCGAGGGTGAGTCAGGGTAATTACCGCTGACGTCACCAGGCTCCCCATCGGGCGCTCCAGCCTAAAATTAGAAGAGGCGAGTTTATTAGCATCCAATCTGAAAAACCGACTCACACTTATTAAAAGGTGAGCTTCCACAGGAATAAGTAGTTCCTAGTCTTACGTTGATCAGAAACTTATATTTCAAGCAGAATAAAGACAACGGTTATCAGCCAACCTCCTTATAATTAAAAATACTCCCTGTATACGGGAGGAAATATTCATGTGACTACGGGAAAGTAAGATTAAAAACTTTCCATATAGGACGTGACCAAATCACCCATAAACTTTCAGGTGTGGTCACCCGCCCTCCTGTGACATCACTAATCTGTATAAAAAGGAGGTGCGCGCTCTGAAACTTCGTCTCCCCGATAAATTGGACACTAGGGAAGATCACAGCACATGGCTACTTTCGTGACTCAAACAAAATTCTGCTAATCTTATTATTTCTTTATTATTATATCATGCTTGGAATGTATTAATTATAAAGTGTTAGATTATTAAGTATAAGTGAGGTAACCCGCACCGTTACTATGCGGGAGCAGCATGTCTCTCGAGCAAGATTTGACTCTGTCGGAAGCCTCTGAAGAGTCTACATCACCAGTACGTGCGGAGAGGTTTTCCTGCGCCGTTCTTCTACCTGATGGACGACAGTGTGACTGCACCTTCACACAAAATTCGGATAGGAAACTGCATGTCAATCGGGACCATTTGCTTCAGCGCGTGTTCTGTGCCAGTTGCCAGTAGTTGTTTTCTGCAATGCACTACGGTGTGACACACACTATCAAATACAAGCATCGTGTGTTAAAAGTGACTTTAATCGTGGGAGAAGAAAGTGAGTATTAGCAAATAAGCTCGAACAGAGACTACCAGTTATAGTACTCCTGACAGAAAGGATGGCGTGAGCGAAAAGAACCACACGACATCAGGCCATTGTTACGAGGCACCGTTCAATCACCACCGTCTCTATTGCACGTCACACTCTCGGTCACTTAGCCGCCGTCACCACGCCATCATCAGCAACTCCCCATCCGGTACCCAGTGCAAGCCAGGCACCAATGTCACCCGCATGACCTAGACCGGCAGCAACATCACACCGCGAGTCACCAGCATCCGTCACTGCAGCCGCAGCATCATCAGCAGCACACCATCGTCAGCAACACCGCAGGTCACCAGCATTCTCAGCAACCACAGCCATCGGCAATCCCATCCCGGTAATCACGTCACCACCAGACACGGACTGCCCTTGGTCACCATCTCCAGGTGATTTGATGATTGACGAAGGGGACCAATGCGCATCAGCCACCGGCATCAGCAGCACCACCATCATCATTCCGACATCGCCACAGCATCACCGTCTTCAGGATCCATCAATTCGCAAAAACACCATGCCTGAACGTTTGTATTCTGGAAAAAAACAAGGATCACTCACACCCAGGAGATCAACCCTGTTCCTCATGTCAGCGCCATTCGTCTCCTGAAGGCCGCAAAAACACAAAGGCTTCTACAGTTCACCACCGTAGCTTCCTCTTCTCCTCCACAAATGACAATCGGCACCATCACCACACCGTCATCCATCACCACTACACCAGCCACATCAACAGCTTCCGCAGCAGTAGTCACCACCGCACCATCATCAGCAACGTGTGTCAATACAAACATTAGTACCTCCACTGTGATTTATAATGAAAACTTAACTAACATTTTGATAGACAATTCCTCACAGCCGTCATATGATCACGGAATTTCGGCAATCCAAGAACATCCGCCACGCCCAACAACCACCTTCCGCGGAACACAGACGCGGTGGGGCAAATTTGCTATTAATATTTGCGGTCACTACTGCCAGGGATGTAGCAGGATTCTGGAGTGAGGCGAGAAATGGAACATTTTTCATTAAATAACATTATTATCTTATTTTTGATATTCTTTTCTTATTATTATATATGTTCTTTCAATTGAATCCCGTCCCCAGGATGACCACGGTTATCTTACACAGCTGCGCAACATGTTTGCGCAGCTGTGTCTCACACTAAAACGAGCACTGCGGACTCCTGTGTTGTAAGAATGTCGTGCGCGATGTTGTTGTTGTTGTTCGTATATCCCTCCTCTTGATAGGAGCACCCACATGTGTGGTTACGTAAACTACAGTTTGATTTATGAACATTATATAATTGTAATTTTAGTCCGCAATTATAGATTAGCTAAATATGTTGTCCGCATACGTTTCAATAATAATAACACAAACACTGTTCAGCACCAGAGTGCATAGATGTATAGTAAACAACACACCGCAGTGCAATAACGTCATAATCCCGTCATGCAGTCTCAGCTATGCTGGGGCTGCCTGATGAACTAGCTTTTTGTGCTTATTAAATATTTTTTTTCTTATTATTTTTCTTCCTGTCTCAGTATGTCAGGACGGCTATGGGGTTAGCGAGAGCTGCCCGTGCGGGCCCGCTATAACGGGCCGCATTTATATAAAAATATTTAATCTGTTTACATGTTTATTTACCCGAGTGCGCAGGTAATTAATCAAATCTAATACTCATTTGTGGGTATTATTCATATATAGTATATTTCAATTTTGCTCATATATTATATTACCATTACATATATTATATTACTTTTATATTATAAAAACTTAATTATGGTACGTTGGAGCTTGGGTGTTCTCTGCGGAGACAATAATTATGCGCACCCAAAAAGAACACCCATGCGAGCTATTGTTTTAGCCATCATTGTTAAAATTAAAATAAAAGCAGGTACAAATAAATGAGAAAAAAAAGAAGAAAAGACCTGGAAAAATAATTCCCTTGTCCTCTTCAGCACCTCTATGTTCTCTGTCTCTCATAACACGCATCTATTGCGTCACTACCCCTCTCGGGCCACGCGCCTACCCGGGAAGTCCACAATTCCCACCTAGCGTACGTCTGTGCAGCGATCCACGATGCGTGATCGTTTGCCACGGATGTAAAACTAGGAGGGGGTGGTGTAGCACGGATCGACCGGTCGGGTACGAGCCATACCAGCTAGGTGGGTACGTGCCGTCCCTCCTGGATTCGTTCCATAAGCACGCCCCCCCCCACCCCGGGTAGAGCTATAAGCGTGTATAAGCCTATACGTAAAAACGACTAAGTTCATTAAAAACACAGAGCACGCGTAGCACGTCCAAGAGCGAGTGGCACTTTTAGTGTGCCGCGTAGGCACATCTTAATTCTTAATAATTATTCGTTTCCATCGAATCTGGTATCAATCAAGATCAGAATTCGATGGGTTTTTCAAATCTATAAACCGTTTTAGAATCGGTTCAGAAATGGCCGAGTTATCGCCGTCTTTCTACGTTAAATTATTCTCAAAACGTTTCTGTAACGTCGTAATCGTATATATATTGTGTCCACGGGGTGACGATCGAAAGCGTAATGACTTCATCACTAGATACAATCGCCATTTAGAGGTGCGGGAGCAGTTCTTGGACTTCACTCTTATTGAGTCGGCGGACTTATTTTATTCACGAGCGGGTATGATAAACAATTCCCTGTTTTATGCAGATAAAGTGCATATAAACAAAACCGGATCTTCTCTACTGGTACGTTGCATAAATGATTACGTGACCATTCTTCGAAACGCGGTGTGTAGGTTTTGTGGTGAGCCCAATCACAAATCATCCATGTGTCGTCATGGTCAACTGGTTCAATGCTATTCATGTTACGGCTACGGTCATAAATCAAATCGGTGCCTTGGACATTAATTGGCCGGCCAAGAAGGAGCGCCTATTGTAAACAAACTGTGTAAAATTAACAAAAATATTTCTCAAACAAAGTATAATAATAATAATAATAATAATAATAATAATAAAAATAATAATAATAATATTAATAATTGTACGTGTATTTATTCCACGGAATATATGTATAATGTTGTAACCAGTAACAGATATGATTTATTAAGATATTTCGATGATGAGAATAATAGCCGTATATCATCAAATTATGACCATCCACCTATCAGTTCAAAGTCTCCTTCTGTTGTATTAGGAACTGCTAGTGCTACTTGTACTGTCACTAATACAGTAACTGTTATCGCTAATGTTAATTCTATGACACCTACTACAAAGTGCTGTCTTGATGATGATACAAGTCATATACCTATTGCCATTCCAAATGATGTTCCATGCGCCCCTGATAGCGCTTGTATACCCGCCAGCCCATGCGCCCCTGGTAGCGCTTGTATACCCGCCAGCCCATGCGCCCCTGATAGCGCTTGTATACCCGCCAAGACATGTGCCCCGTTTAGTGTTTGTATTACAGACAGCCTGTGCACCCCTGGTAGTGCTTGTCTTACCGCTAACCTATGCGCCCCTGATAATGCTTATCTTACCGCCAACCCATGCGCCCCTGATAGCGCTTGTATACCCACCAACACATGCGCCCCTGGTAGCGCTTGTATACCGGCCAACTCATGCGCCCCGGGTAGTGTTTGTATACCCGCAAACCCATGCACCCCTGAAAATGCGTGTATACCCGCCAACCCATGCACCCCTGATAATGCTTGTATACCCGCCAACCCAGTTGTCGCATCTCCACGCGTTCATTATAGTGCTCATATTACCACATTTCCACATACCGCTACTAGTGCTAATCTATGTTATGATAATAATAATAATAATAATAATAATAATAATAATAATAATAATAATAATAATAATAATAATCTCTCCTTTGCAAATAATACCATGAGTGGAGATAATTGTAATATGAGGATTACGGATAATAATTATCTAAAATTCGTAAATATTTTCTACTACATGAACATGTCCAAAGTAAGTTTTCTAAATTTCATCAATATTGTTTCATACTGTGTCGTTGGAAAGATAACCGACCAACAAACACATGCAAGTGTTAGGTCACCTCTTGATCAATGGAAATGTAACAATGCTTTTATCAAATTAACAAAACAATATGACTCCCCATTGTTCAATTCAAATGCGAAAGGCATACGCATAGGCCACTTAAACGTACAGCACTTGTTGCCCAAAATAAGCCAATTGAAAATAATGATGGAAACAAGCATAAAACAAATTGAAATTCTTGGTACAACAGAAACTTTTCTTAGCAGTATCTCGACTAATAACCTAATCGAAATTAATAGCTATGATATCGAGAGAAAAGATAGGCCAAATCGCTCGGGAGGCGGCATTGTAGTTTACGTTGAGGAGAGCCAATCATATTTTAGGAGGGCGGAGCTAGAATCTGAGACTTTGGAGGCACTATGGATTGAAGTTAAGCCGTACAAAACAAAACCATTTTTATTAGGCTGTGTTTATAGACCGCCGGATTCACCGTCTAGCTGGATTGACGAATTCGAATCTTTACTCGAGGCCGCATATTTATATAATACTGATATTGTACTGATAGGTGATTTTAATATAGATTTTAATGTTCCCATAATAGCAAAATGGCAATCATTAATGGATGCATTTCACTTAGTGCAGTTAATAGATAAACCGACCAGAATAACAGAAACGACTGCTAAAATAATCGATCATGTATATTGCACTGAAAAAAGCAAGCTTACTTCTGCGAGTGTAGGCGAGCTTGCGCTAAGCGACCATTTCCTCGTATTTGCAGTGCGGCATAGTGTCACTAATAAAACTAATAGTCATCATTCAATAAAATACAGATGTAAGAAAAAATTTAACAGCAACAAGTTTATTCAAAATTTATTAGAATATAATTGGGATATAATTAATTTCGTCAACGATCCAAACGAAGCACTAAGCGTTTGGCATGAAACATTCCTTAATATTTTAAATAACCACGCCCCGATTGTCGAGCGACGAGTTAAAAAGTACTCCCAACCTGGATGGATGAACCAAGACATCTTGAAAACGATGAAAGACCGAGATTATCACAAAAAGTTTAAAAATATTGTCAAATACCGGGAATTGAAGAATAAGGTAATGTCATTGATAGAAAACGCGAAGCGGCACTATTTCGGTATACAGCTGACAGAAAATAAGCATAATCCTTCAAATATATGGAAGATCTTAAAAAGCATCAGCCCCAAAACAAACAAAATGCCATTAATATTATTAGATAACCAGGGAAACGAGGTTAGAGATACCGGACAACATTGTGAGATGTTCAATAAATACTTTGCTACTGTTGCATCCGACCTTGCGAATGCCATACAAAATAAAAACCACGCGATTTCACAGGATCTTGTAATGCATGTTAACAGTAGAGTTCCAAACGATGTCCAGTTTAAAATACCTGGAATAACAGTAGATTATGTTTACCGTGAAATTTCCCGTTTAAAAACTAATAAATCCGCAGGGTATGATACTTTGAACGCGCATTTCCTAAAGCTGGCCGCTCCAGTTATCGCACCATCAATCACCGCCATTATTAATAAGAGTATTGATACAGGAGTATTTCCTACCATGTGGAAATGCGCAAAAGTTAAACCCTTACACAAGTCCGATAATAAAAGCGAAATTAGTAATTATAGGCCCATTTCTATTCTGCCAATTTTATCGAAAATTCTGGAAAGACATGTACACAATTATCTATATAAATTTTTGACTACATATGATCTATTATGCGAATCTCAGTCCGGCTTTAGACCCAAACACTCCTGCGAAACCGCGTTGCTAAAATTAATAGACACGTGGCGATTTGCAGTCGATAATGGAGAATTCGTTGGAGCTATTATGATAGACTTCAGAAAAGCGTTTGACCTTGTAAACCACGACATACTGCTACGAAAACTAGGCATTTATAAGTTTCATGCATTTGCGCAAAAATGGTTTAGATCGTATTTAGAAAACAGACAGCAGTATGTTTCAATCTCGGACAAAACATCTGGCATGTTACCAGTCACGGTAGGCGTACCGCAAGGCTCGGTGTTAGGACCTTTGCTATTTATTATCTACGTGAATGACCTCCATATGAATCTTACCTGTAATGTCGATATGTATTGTGACGATACAACCATGCATTGCCATTTCGATAATGTAGCAAATATAACTGAAAAATTAACAGCTGATATGGCATCCGTCCATGATTGGTGTCAAAACAATAAAATGGTTATAAATACCGACAAGACCAAATTACTAATGATAGGCACTAAATTCAAACTAAAACAGATAAATCCGGAAATTAAAATATCTATCGTCGATGGAGAAATAGAAAGTGTAGAAAATGCAAAACTCTTAGGCTTAAATATTAACAACAATCTCTCCTGGCAACAACACATCAACAAAATTTGTAGCAAAATATCTTCCCTAATTTTTATGTTAAAGAAAAATAAACGGTACATGAATGTTGAGCAACGAACCTTATTTTACAAATCATACATACTTTCGCACATTGATTACTGTTCTCTCGTATATTACGCAGGTATGCCAACATTGTTGAGCAAACTAGAAAAACTTCAAAAACGTGCAGCGAGAATCATCTTAGACGTCCCACATAGAACACCATCGCGGCAATTATATGATGAATTAAAATTGACGCCACTATCACAACGTATAACTATTAAATCAAACATTATGACATACAAAGCACTAAACAACCATACACCTAAGTACATCAGCGACATGCTTACACCCATAGAGACAGCACACACATTACATCTACGATCTAAAACTAATAGCCATTTGAAGCCTCCGAAAATACGAACCAACTATGGAAAATACAGTTTCACATACACAGCTAGTCAAAATTGGAATTCCCTTCCTACGTGTGTTATAAATTCAGAAACGCTATCATCTTTTAAGCACAACATGCACATACATACACACTTTCAATGATTTTATGCTTTGTTTCAACGTACCTGCATTAATAATAATAATAATAATAATAATAATAATAATAATAATAATAATAATAATAATAATAATAATAATTAATAATAATAATAATAATAATAATAATAATAATAATAATAATAATAATAATAATAATAATAATAATTTATCGATTGCAAAATATAATAGTATCTAACCATAAGAGCCGAATTTAACCTGCTCGGGGCCCAGGGCTAATAACTTTCTGGGCCCCAGTGTTCATTAATCTCCCGAAACTAACGGACTTCTCCGGGTTTATCTATGCCCCGCCCATCTCTATCGAAGCTCCACCTACTCATCATTCGTGTTGGAATCGGTCGATCTCCGCAGATTTTGGATATCATTTTATAGAAAACTAAATAAACTATTGGATATTTTGAAGCTAGTTTGTCTGAGTGCTGTATCTGCCTAAGGCAGAAACGACACCCAGTCAAATTAGTTTCAAAATACTCAACAGCATGTTTATTACATTAGCATAGAATTACAAATACATACTTATTATTGTCGTCTTTCCGCCATTTGATATTTGATATTGAAATGGTTGAAAATAGGTTTTCATTGCAACAATTATGTATAGTTTTGTATATATTTTGTGCATGATTTGTAAATTTTGTAAATATAATTCTAATTAGTTCATATAGTTATTTGGCGAGGGCCTCTGGGAGATCAGGGCATTGCTCTGAAGATTTACCCTCGATAAATAAAGATTCTTATCTTATCTTATCTTATCTTATTAGCAATGGGAAACGCGCAATAGAGTGTCAATGTCTACCGTCAAAAGGAGACTGTATGCTGCTGGCATGAAAGCTAGGAGACCTGTCAGACGTCCTCTCCTCACTGCACACCACAAAGAGGAGCGTCTGAGGTGGTGCAACGAAAGAAGACACTGGAACATGAGATCCTGGAGACGGGTACACTGGTCCGATGAAAGTCGGTTCCTGCTTCATGCCACACATGGTCGAACTCGTGTATGGAGGTCCAGACGCACGGCGTACGACCAACGTAACATCATGGAAGAAGTTCCATTTGGTGGAGGTTCCGTTATGATATGGGGGTGCATCTCATTTGATTGTAAGCTGGATCTGTTGACTGTACCTGGAACACTAAATGGACAAAGATATCAAGATTCCATACTGGATAGAGTTGTGGTCCCTCATTTTGTAAATCATGCACCTGGAACCCACCCTATATTCATGGATGACAACGCCCGACCACATCGTGCTAGAGCTGTGCATGAATACCTCCGCCAGAATGCCATCGAAACCCTACCATGGCCAGCAAGGAGCCCTGACATGAACCCTATTGAGCATATCTGGGACATTCTGGGAAACATGGTGAGAAGGAGGGATCCTCCTGTGCAGAACCTACAGGAATTAACAGACGCACTCCATCTTGAATGGCAACGAATACCACAATGGCGTATCAGTCGGTTGGTGACCAGCATGAGACGTCGTGTCCAGGCCGTCATCCAGGCACAAGGTGGATATACCCGGTATTAATAATGACAGTCTCAAACTCGTGCACAGATGTTAAACTTCGTTTTCAGACACCATTAATGACAATCTAGCCACGTGTGTCAACTGTAGGGCAATAGTTGTCAGTTGTGTCAACGTAACCATATTCAGGCCTCATTTTCAAGTTCAAACAAAAACATACAGTGTTTCCCCACCATCATAATCAGCATTCCTCTAGTTGCACTATTACCTCTTGCACTAAGATGGATGGGTACATAAATGTTTATGCTATTGCTTTCTTCATAGCACATGAATATACCCTCGCATGTGCGTAAAAATAGGGTGGTGCTAAACTTTTGCACAGGTGTATATATATATATATATATATATATATATATATATATATATATATATATATATATATATATATATATATATATATATATATATATATATATATATATATATATATATATATATATATATATATATATATATGGCTACATAATCAGTGATTTGCGTACACGTGACGTACTACGTCATTTACACATCAATATCTATCATAATATTTAGATAGAGGTGTTCATGTCATGGATTTCCAGCACGCTGATTGGCTGGTTCAGCTAATTCTCATTGGTTGAAGCAGCCAGGTTATGACGTTGCAGAGAGTATAAAAGGGGATGATTTCAGCAAATCGAGGAAGTCGTCGGCCAGAGGCCGACCAGTCAGGAGCTGCCCAAGCATGGGATCCTGGCTGATTAACTGGAGCACCGAAGACGGAATTCAGCATCATCTCGGTACGCTTCAACTTCCAGTTCAGCTTGAACCACAACAGCTTTCGGGCCACCACACTGTGAATTATATCATTATGGTGCAATATGTTCCTGTTTAATTACTAACTGTATAGGAACTATTTAACGGTGGACCGTATGTAATTCTACATGACGTAGAGCCAGCGATGTTCCTTGGTGGATAACTCACCGGATCTGCCAGCCACGCTGAAAAGTAGACAATTAACCACCACACTGCATGTCGTGTGAGATAGTTTAATGTTTCGACCGCAGCCAAGTAAACTTTGCTCGGTGCGCCACAAGAGCTATTTGACGCACCCCGCACCGTTAAGCTTAAATAAGTATATCTTAATTGCAACTGTATCAATGACCCTGTCTGTTAATGGGTTGTCTTAACTTTACAACTCACAGACATAGCCAAAGATAGGTAGGATTCCCACCATTTGCGGCCTAAAATAGTTCGTGTCTTTAAAACCTAATAGTGAGGTTAGGCATGGAAGAAGGCCCGCATAAATAAAAGCGGCACCCACTAGTTCAGCATCTTGGAACTACATAAGACAGGAATCCTGCGGGAATCGCTCGTCTCGTCTTCACGTAAAACAGCACGCAACACTTTTAGTTATAGTTTCACTAGGATGGTCTTTTATTTACAGCACTTTTGGTTGAATACAGAGTAGCCCTTTCTGGCCCTCTCTGTCCCTCCGCTTCTGCGGTAGCAGCGTTTTCCGGTGACGGAGGCCCGCACGAGGCACTTGCCTCTCGCAAGAATCCAGTGACGGTGGCCCGCGTGAGGCTACTACTTCTCACCCAAAGACACAGCATCAGAAGTCAATGCCCGCGCGAGGCACAAAACCTCTCGCCATGACTAGAAGTTTCTTTTCCTTTTCAGCATAGAGTTATACAGCTTATATTAAGTTAATTAGTGATCTCGTATGCGGGAGCCCTCTTTACAGGGGCACCTCTGCGGACCTGCGAGTCTGTGCGGTACCTCCGGTGACTCCACGTTTACAGGTTCATCAGGCTGTCTCTATGTTATGTATTATTTGAATATCGCTGTGTCACACAAACTTGTACGGTTTGTTTAGATATATTTAATTACTTTTAATCACTTTAGGTCACCCTTCGAATTGTGTAAGTCCCTAGATCACGAAATTGCTATGGACAGGCATACCGGTGACACAAATTCATGGGCTGACACTGTACAATTTAATGTTAGCGGCGATGGTCGCACGGCCCCAACGGAATGATTGAGTTTCACCGGCCTTAGGAGCCAGTCTTTGTTTCACGCTGGTCAGCGTCGTTCGAAATCCGTAACCCCAAGACCGGGAGCTAGCCAACATCATCGTTCGTCGTGCACAAGTGGCACGGTGTACGCCTCAGAACGACCCGACGTGACACGGCGAGCTACAATTTTCGCTTTTTTTGGGGTTGGTGAAATATTTCATGATAACATTTCATGAGACACTTTGTCTTAGAATGTCCTACATTCCAGGAAGCTAGGGATTCTTTATTTTCTGAGTTGTCTAGCTGTTCTACCTTTGATTCTCTAAATGAGCAAGATAAATTTGTCTTTTTAATTTCATGCAATCGTGGCTCTACTGACATATCTAAAATGATTCTAAAATTTGTCAACGTCATTATGGAGAAAGGAAATGACTTGAGGTAATGTTCCCCACTTCATCGTAAGATTTATAAAAAAAACCCGTATACTAATATAACAGTTGCTCATAAATATCTCTAATGGTGAGATCCGATCAGTCACTCAAGTATATGACGTCACAATCAATTACGCCATATGTAGGCTGACGTCACAATCAAACTACCTAACGAATGACGGATTTAACTCAACCATAATCATTTAAAAGTCCGTCAAGTGTGCAGATCCTTTGAATGGTTAATTACTATCTGATGAACATTCTGTTGGCATTGTGAGGCATAGTACACCGGTCTGGTTAGTTTTAAGATATTCAGCAACCTATCTGTATAGTCACCTTGAAAAAAGGGACCTCAGGGTTCAAAGCACATAAATCGATCCAAACACACTCAGAACGTGGGCGGGGATGCAAACGTCCGGCGCCCAACTTGATATGGATCAATCTTTTGCAGTAGTTAATCCGGTTGTGGACGCGATTTGCCTATTGCTTTGTATAATATGTATATATTTAATTAAGTAGTGTTTATTTATTTATATAGGGCCTATAGTTGTTTTATATATCTTGTTTATTTATACGATTGTACTTGTATTGCCGTATCCTTATGTTGGATTTTTGCAATAAACTATCTATCTATCATGATAGCGTCAATAAATTTACAAAGGGAAATAATTTTCTTGCGGTTCTGTTTATTGAAGAGTTGCTCCATTTTAAAAGTATTGGGCCGTACCCTGAAGTGGTGGCTTATGTACTAAAACCGGGCACTCGAAGAGATAGTGGAATTCGTCGCCTAATAAGTTTGTGTTGCAGAGTGTAAACACGCGTTCATTTCTTGGTGCCAGACCATTAAATCTGCCCAGTTCTACAGGCAGTCGGTGGTTACTGGTTCTGAGATTTGAGAATTTTGAGGGAGAGAGATTAGATATCTTCGAACTTAAATTCTTCTTCTATATGTTGTATACAGACCACTGTTAAAAATTTAGCCTCCACATCTGGATGAATTGGTCAGATGTTGTTGTTTCATGATAAGTTTTAACCATTCTGTAGGACCCGGGTTCTGGTTAATCCACACATTAGAAAAACCAGTATTATCTAATATAGTTTTACTATGCTGTAACCAAGGCCATTGCAATACGCTATTTGTATGTAAATGGAATGAAACCGTGTAAGCAATTTTTTATTCATTACCCGTGATCAATTTCCCCCAGTCTGTTATCATCCTAGTGTTTATAGCTATACCGAATGGAAGCTGACCTATCTCTCCATAAACCATTGCTGTGTGTGTGGTATTCTTTATTCCTGAGATCATTTTATAATATAAAATACAATATAAGAAGATACGGTTACCAACATCGAGCATGTTTATTAAAATTTAATCGTAAAGACATACAATTCGTACAACGTGTCGGACTGAATCGAGTTATTCATGCTGTAATTGATTATGACGTCATCCTAAACGTTACGTAGTTTATTATGACGTCATATGTTGAATGAATAAACTGGAAAGATCAACTAAACGGAGCATAGCTATAAATCCTCAATTGACAATGACGATTGATAAATTTGGCAATTTTTTGCAAGCATGCAATGCAAAAATGCTGCCATCTTAGTCACTTAGCTCTTATTCAAGAGCCAACTACGAGTGATATAGATATGTACCTGATTAGTGCCCCCCCCCCATCCCATCCTCATTAAAGTAGATCTAGCAGAAACTGACACTCTTTCGTATGGACCGTGTTCACGATAACTGTACTACACCATGCTCGGGATAAGAAAGAATGGATGAATCCGAGCTGTCGCTCAATTATGATGTCATAGTCAATTACATCACGCGTAGGCTGACGTCGCAATAATAAGTGACAACAATTCTCCATCATAAACCTGGATACTTCGTCAAATGTACAAATTGTATGTCTTTGATGGGTTTACTATTTAATAAACATTATGTTCAATATTTTAAAAGTAATTTGACTGGGCGCTGTCGCTGCCATTGGCAGCAACAGCATCCAGCCTCCAGTAAAATTAGTTACAAAATATTCAGCGGGTTACTGCATGGGCCGGGGCTAGTTTGACCATTTTCACATGTTTTAGGCAGTGCATATTTCTTAATAAATTTGTCGATGGAAACTTGCTTTTAAAATTGCCCGCAAGTGCCCAAAGGTTAAATAAGTAAACAACAAGCTTTAGATCTTGGATAGTTTTTTGAAAATCAAGGAAGAGGACGTGTTGGGGGTGGACGAACATACCCCGTTACTGGGGACAAGTTCGACAAGCATGTGGGGTGCGTTAGACCACATGGGGCAAGCTCGTCCATAGAATGATTTCAATATTTAAAGAATCTTAAAGGTTAATTCCTCTCAATAGTTTATTTAAAAGAAACAAATTGTAACTGACAAGTAATGTTTGAACGCCTCGACCTTTGACCGTTACATGCTTTCCTATGACACAAAACGTACTATGATGAAAATATTAACTACTTCTTCCTGAAATTAGCTTTGCTCGATTATTCACAGTAGACAGAACAGAAGGTGATGCGGTCCACCCTATCTGGCCAGTGTGTCACAGGGAATACGTACATACTTTGTAAGACACTATAAATAGAAATGGCTTAGTATGAGACCACATGGACGGACTTGCCCCTATGGAGAACTAGCCCCGGTCTCCCCTAGTTAGCGTTATATCGGATTCTGGGAATTCAGGGTTGGATCGATCCCCAACACGGGTAAAGTGTGGGTGGCGCTTAGTGAGAAATGGGCGGGGCATAGCTAGAAATAGATGCCTCCCTCTATTGCACGTAGAAGGTGGCACCTGAGATGGTCAAACAGTTCTATATCAAACTGTTAGTATGCGCGCGTGCGTGCGTGCGTGCGTGCATGCGTGCGTGTTGCACATTATTGGACCACCGACCATGTTTAGCAATCGTACTGAATGAGCCTTAGAAATTAGACCGCCTTATTCCTGGACTGGCGCGGATCAACTACCCGGCCAGTACGGTTTTGCCCCCAGTACCGGCCCAGTAACATGCTGCTATCACTGCGGGTGGGGGGGGGGGGGGGTGAGTGGTGGCAGATATTAAATGCTCGCCAATACACTCTTGCTTCAAAAAATGTCGGCATGGATGTTTGATTGCGTCACGCTAGTGAACCTAGTCACATAGAGTCGCTCTTCTGCAGCATTGCGATGGCTAGTTCTCTATTTCTATTTCTTCCAGGCTATACAATATCATATGGAGGTAAATCTATTTACACCATATAGTGGCGAATAGGATAACTACCAGAAACCAACGGCAACATAATATATAATCAGAGACCCTCAACCTCACGTTTTGTCACACTGTAAAAGTTTTTGGATTTTCCGGATTATTGTGACTTTCCGGATTTTTATGGATTTTCCGGATCTTTTAGGATTATCCTATATCACGCTCAGAGTTGTGGAATTCTAGTGTTTTGTCATATCCTTTCATGTGGTATAATTTCATCCAAATCGGACCAGTAGCTTCCAATATATTCACAGATCCAGAATTTGATCCGAGCCGGATCCGGATTCTCTTAGCCAGATCATGGTCAAAGTCTGGAAATCCTCTTGCACCACAAGTTTCTTGATTGTGCTAAAATTTGAGCAAAATCGTATCAGATGTTTTTTAGCTACAGCTCCGGACATACACACACACACACAGAAAGACAGACAGACAGCCAGACGGACGGACGGACGGGCGGGCGGGCGGGCGGGCGGGCGGGCGGGCGGGTGGACGGGCGGGTGGGTGGGTGGGTGGGTGGGTGAGCGGGCTGACGGACGGACAGACAGACAGAGAGACATACACAAAGACAGGCACACAGACAAACCCACAGACAGACAAACAGATAGACAGACAGACAGACAGGCAGGCACACAGACCTGATCGAAATACCATCCTCCCCGTACGGCGCGAGGGCAATAAATACATTATGTGAGATTTAAAATTGGGTTTGTCACATAATTCACCTTTCCAGAGTATCCACCCATCATATGACGTCATAATCAACTACGTGATGTGTAGAATGACATCATAATGAACGACGTTGATAAGTACGTCACGAACGCACATTTGAAGATGGTCTATGCGTTGTTGTACAAATTGTACGTATTTACTGTTTAATAAATATTCTGTTGAAATTTTGAAACTAATTTGACTAGGCGCTGTTGCAACAACACCCAGTCAAATTAGTTTCAAAACACTCAACAACTTACCTGTGTAGTTTTTTAGAAATTGATAGTCAGGGTGTTCGGGGATCGATCGATCCCAACACGGTGAGGTGTGGGTGGAGCTTAGCTAGAGATGGGCGGGGCATGGCTAAAACTGGAAAGGTCCATTATTAATATTGTACGCATCACATACTTATGTTAGTTACCAATGTATGGATCCGATCTGTCACTCAAGTATATAACATCGATCATAATCAATTACGTCACGTGTAGACTGACATCACAATCAAAATGCCTAGTGAATGCTGTATCTATCTCCGTCATGAACGTTGAATAGCCCGGTAAGTGTATCAATTGTGTTGTTGATGGATTTACTATTTAATAAAGTCTTTAAAAGTCTTAGTATTTTAAAAATAGATCCATTCATATAACGATCCATCAAAACAAAGTTTCTAATTGTGAGGATATCTGGAATATCTTGATATAGTTCTTAACTGCTGGCTGCGTTTATGGAAAAACAGAATTATTACACACCAGTACAGGCCCTGACGTGGGTATCTGACAATTAATAGTTGAAAATACCGGATGTAGCCTCTGCATAACACATATAGCGTCGAAACCGACCTCTGAACTGGTCTTGAGGAATGTCTATTTGCAGGCCAAGAGAAAAGTGTTACTCTCACTCCCAACAATATGTGGCTGGTGGAACCGTCTCAAAGACCACTTGTTGGTATCTGGTACAAAATTACATTAAATACTTCTACCAAGTTTAGTAGTCTACGTGTATGCTTAGAGATCCTGTTAGGTACTACTAATGCCAGATGCTGTTGAACTGGTAACCGAGCAATTTGATAGTGGTGCTGTTCCAGCTATGTCTTCTAAAGTGTAGGACATCGTTTTATTGGTAAGAAATATCGCTGGAAGCGTTGTTAAGTGGAACGTAGCATCTCCCCACGTGTTCACGGCTAGCGTGAGAATGAGCACACATATCACGTTCATCACCAGCCCGGCACTCACCTGAAAGAAAGAGGGTCATTCATGAATCCAGGGGTACAGTCTAAGTTCAATAGCAATTCACGCGTATAATGTAAGAGTTCGAATCACGACGAAACAAGGAACATGGACTTAAAGGATAACTAACCTCATCTCCTGATATCTATACAGATGATCGAATAGGCCACTCATAAACTATGTTTGGGATTTTAAGCTTTTTATCATTCCATCAAAGAAAACTATTCGCGCTTTAGTAGCTAAATGTTCGCAGATTTCTACAGTTTTATGGTGGCTTTTATGATTTAGTTTTCAACCAATCAGAAAAAGCTTAGCGTGTCTGCCTCGGTATAAGCGCTCAGACATAGAGGTGCCGACTATAGCTTTACAACGTGGTATAAAAGCAACCCTACAGTTAAGCTGTTTCAAAATATTCAACACGATGATTATTAAATAATAACGGATGCAATGAGTTGGCACATACATGACATCACACACTATCGCTAGAGGAGACAAAATGGTGGCGATCACTGTTCAATATTTACGCTATATTACAAATCAGATAATTGTGATACAGAATGCGACAGGATATCAATGATATGGAATCTATAAACCACAATCTATCGGTGCAATACAACAGTTAAGATGAGATTAGCATCCCTTCAAAAAGTTAATCTCGTTAAGAGAATCTATCAACAATATTTGTCGGAAAGATCATACAATTCAAATGTTTGTTCAAGTTCGAATTTCATAATTTGATAACTATGCAAACCACGCATAGCCTACTACACTTCGCGCACTAATGTTATTACAATTACTCGATAGAGCAGCCAATGTCTAGCTATACCACTGCACATTTCTAGCTTTCCCAGTGTTGGGATCGATCGAACTCTGAATTCCCAGAACCCCACTATCAAGGTAATACAGGTAGGCTAATCTACTGAATATTTTGAAACTAATTTTACTAGATGCTGTTGCTTCCTATTACTTTAAAGAATTTCGAGAGAACTACTTGAACTAGCGAGACGTCTGTCATGTCAGAATCTAGTCCCACAAAATTGTCTCTCTGACATCCGATGAATGGCGTCATGTCAGAATTGTTATCTGACAGAGAGCCAGAGAACACGTACGAGTCAGAGTAAACGGGTGGAGGTCGTCGATGCCCGTCCAGTAGACAGATGTATCATGGGACACGCACACGCACAGGGACACGCACACGCATACGCACACCACCACCACCACCAGCACCACCACCACCACCACCACCACCACCACCACCACCATCACCACCATCACTATGGTTACCTCATTATCATCTGTATACCTCATACAAGAGGGGAATCTTTTCAAATTATTGAATAGAAAGTAGTCAATGGTGACAGGTCTGAGGAATGCGAGGGTTGAGGCAAAACCTCATATCCATATTATTGTACCGCATGCATTGCAACTTTGGCGGTATGGACTGGTGTATGGGGCAGAGCAGCACACATTGTCTCATGTTGCCACACCGTTTCTGGTTGATAGATTTCCCTCAATTGCCCTCAGCATGGTAGTTGTCCGCCTGCGATGATGGTTACACTAGGCACATAATCAATATGAATAATTCCTCTGCTGTCCCAGAAATCTGTAGTCATAATCTTCTTGGTTGACCTGGATGCTGTGAATTTCCTTCTCCTTGAGGGTTCTGCACGTTTCTACTCTATGGACTCTTGTTTGGATTCAGAGGCACAGTGGTAAATGAATATCTCACCACGTGCTAAATATCTTGAGTGGATGTTCTTAACATTTGCCTTATACGTAGTATAAGAAGCGCCCTGCTGATAGTCAATCTGGCCATTTTCATTTCTGGTGTGGGAATTCATGCTACCCATCTGGCACATACCGTTGATACGTGTAAATGTTGATGTAATAGTCCATTAGTTAATCCATGTGATAACAGTCTCCTCTATCCCAGGCATAGAAATTCGCCTATTGTTCATCAGTAGTTCGTGCATTTTGTCAATGTTTTCTTGACACAGTGGCTAGGCTTTCCAATACGGGGCATGCCTTCTAACGGCTCTCTTCTGTGGGTAGATTCAGGCAATCAATGCTTTACAAAGGTATAGACAGGGAAAACTCTGGATGGACTGTACAGAGATGATAATCAATCTGCTAAGGAGACTGATCCCCTCTAGTGTCAAAACCATGATATCAGCGCTGTACTCCAATTTCTATATTCCCCCTGATGAGTCAGAAAGTGTGTACCCTCAACTGGATTCCGATGCAATATTAACTATGTCTTTATGGTATATAGCTAATCCACCTCAGTGTACGTAATGCCATTAATGTAGTCGTTTCTTATATTTGTATTTGGATAAAGTATGCAGAGTCAAAGAACTCCAAGTCTCTCACCTGAATACTGATGGTTTCTTACCGGTAGTGTTCGGAAGGAAACTCGTTTTAACATTCGACGTGTCTTTATGACATATTCTAAGGTACAAACATGATACATAAACCTATATATATTTAGAAAAACATATTGTTTTCGTTTGCTAATTTTGGTCGTTTAAGACAGACCTAATTACGACTGTATACACCATTGTACCCTTTTTCGCGACTCACCATATCAGTAACCTTGAGGTAACCTTGAGAAAACACGATGGCATTTGGTGGTGTAGCGACTGGCAGCATGAAAGCGAATGAGGTAGCAATGCACGCCGATATCATGAAATATAGGGGATTAACGCCGACAGCAATAGCCTGTATGAAAACAATGATATACAGTGTATGCGCGTTGTGGAAGAATAGGAGATAATTGTGTGCATCACATGGCGAATAATTGAAGTCTGATGGTGGCTTGACCATTGCAAATAAACAAATTAGTTAAATATTCTTCAGGAAGCTCTCCGATAAACGCATGTTACTAGAACGGTAGTGAGCCATAGTGGGCCAATACTGTCCGGCAGTGAGCAAATACTAGGTCAATACGGCCCCGTAGCGGGCCAATACTAGGTCAATACGGTCAGGTAGTGAACTAATACTAGGTCAATACGGCCCAGTAGTGAGCCAGCACTAGGTCAATATGGCCCGGTAGTGGACCAATACCGGCCCAGTAACATACGATATGAAGGTTGCTTCCTCTTCCGATTGCACTCCATCTGACACGGACACAACGCGAAGAAAAAATTAACTCTCTCTCTCTTTCTCTCTCCCTCCCTCCCTCCCTCCCTCCCTCCCTCCCTCCCTCTCTCTTTCTCTCTCTCTCTCTCTTAATTAACTAACATATTAAACTGAGTAGGTAAATTGTTACCAAGACACTTACTAGTTCTGCTAAAATTGGCATGAGTATTGTAGCCGTTGCCATGTTACTGGTGACCTCTGTGATTGCTGCCACGATAAAGGTCAGCACTAAGTTCATAATCCAAGGGTCAAGATTACTGAGTCCGACCAGCTTTTCACCAACCAAGGAAGAAAGACCGGACTTCTGGTGGAAAACAAATAGCAATGCATTGTAAACCACCGTTGGCAGTGTCTCATCTACATACTAGGAGCATAGGACTGTACTTCTTTAAGAGAGGTGGTCGAAATGTGATCAGTCTTAAAGCACCACAACTATGTGGCCCTAACAGGCATAGCCTACATCAAACGAGCTGGACTAAAGGAGCGCCTGTTATTAGTGGCATTGACACCTACGCTCTTTGTGAAACAGCATTAAACCGAGAAGTGAATGTATGTTTAAATCAGAATGTAGATCTGTCATATTGATAATGTTATTGGGAATAAGATACTATTCCACTTTCATCATCATCATCATCATCATCATCATCATCATCATCATCTTCATCATCATCATCATCATTGTCGTCGTCGTCGTCGTCGTCGTCGTCGTCGTCGTCGTCGTCGTCGTCGTCGTCGTCGTAGTCGCCGCCGCCGCCGCCGCCGCCGCCGCCGCCACCACCACCACCACCACCACCACCACCACCACCATCATCATGATCATCATCATCATCATCATCATCATCATCATCATCATCATCATCATCAGCAGTAGCAGCAGCAGCAGCAGCAGCAGCAGCAGCAGCAGCAGCAGCAGCAGCAGCAGCAGTAGCAGCAGCAACAGCGTCACCGCCGTCGCCCCCAACGCCGCCGTCGTCGTCGTCATCATACCTCACATGCATCGGCCACAGCGAAGCCACCTCCAACCAGTAGAATCACTCCCCAAGGCACCCTAGCGTTAACAAGTGTCCAGTCTAAAATCGGTGTATATGGTTGGCTCTGTTTATCAAAACCTATAATAGCAGGAGAAAATGGCATTCGATTTCAGCGTATAAATACAAACACCCTGTTGAATATTTGGAAAGTAGTTTTATTGGGATCCAGTTGTATCACTTTCAAAATATTCAACAAAGTATTTCATAAATTGTATATAAGTGTTTAGTTTTAATTTCCTCATGCACGAAGTGTCGCCAGACATGTAATCGCCAACTTCGTGCGTGCGTGCGTGCGTGCGTGCGTGCGTGCGTGCGTGCGTGCGTGCGTGCGTGCGTGCGTGCGTGCGTGCGTGCGTGCGTGCGTGCGTGCGTGCGTGCGTGCGTGCGTGCGTGCGTGCGTGCGTGCGTGCGTGCGTGCGTGCGTGCGTGCGTGCGTGCGTGCGTGCGTGCGTGCGTGCGTGCGTGCGTGCGTGCGTGCGTGCGTGCGTGCGTGCGTGCGTGCGTGCGTGCGTGCGTGCGTGCGTGCGTGCGTGCGTGCGTGCGTGCGTGCGTGCGTGCGTGCGTGCGTGGTGTGCGTGTGTGGCGTGCGTGCGTGCGTGCGTGTGTGCGTACGTGAGTGCGTCTCCATGCCTTTCTATATTGAGTTGAATACTCTTGTAAACCGTTCCAATGAACCTCTTGTGCCTGCCTGTGAAGGCTTCACAGGTTTTCCAAATACGACATAGATGCATTCATCTATTCAACATGGTCTACACTACCAGGATATACTTAGTCATGCACATGTTCGCATGACATGTCTTCCTATCACACTGTTGCATATTTGGCATAACAAATGAAAGTTTAATTTTTAAGTAGTTCATCCATAATTGGTGTATTTGGAAATTGTATCTGCTTTCATCTAGCTGGTTCATGATCCTACGGCATGTTTTTCTATAGGTTATGGGCTGTGTTATACATCATAGCGTGGCCGCTCTGGAATCTGCTGCCTAACACGCCCATTAGGTGACTGGCTATTTATTCTTGTCATGATGTCAATATTAAAGGCATAACCAGACACTCACTTCTAGTACGCCTAGAGTTTTAGGAATATAGTGCTTCATGCGTCCACATTTATGCATTAATTGCTTTGCGATAGTCTTTCTCCGGTAACACTTTTCTGTCGAGTCTTTCTTCAACAGCTTACCACCGATAAACCGTTCCTTTAAGCCACGAGCGCCCATGTTCATCCCAGCTCATCAGAGATAGTTCAAGTTCAAAAGAAGGTGGAACCCTAGTACTGAAGCTGCTTTCACTAGTAACCCGCCTACCATCAGAATCAGATGTCTGTCTGGCGCATTGTTCCATAATGTGTAGCTTATTCTATAGATGGCTCCATCGTGAATCACTACCATATGCGTGAACCCCCAGCTTTTGGCGAGTCTTCGTACATATCTTCCACATTGTGCATAGAACGACTGGGTTGGTTGGTGTCGCATGATGCAAGGGGCAGTAGCCAATGGATGTTAATAGGGATCTGTTTGTGTTTCTCTGTTGTTCAAACTGCTGTCCACCCTGGTCATTCAAATTCTACTTTTAAAAGCACTGTTGGCCACGGACAGAAGCGGTTCTAACAGAGGTTCGTATTAGGTATTTCATTGGCATGTTGTTATAAATGATGTTTCAAGTTTATATTCCCTCCTGATATCATGTTGCGCTTCATTCCTTTAAATGATCATGATTTTGCCACTGATAATGATTGTACAGGTATATTGCATGATGTACTACGTCGACTATGTTTCGACTAACGATCGGTGCTATATTACTAAGTAAAGTTCCATGCAACATCTCTTGCTTGAATGGCTGAAATATGACCATAGTAGTCACATAAATAATCACCCCTTCCAGCGTGCACTCTGAAAAATCGATGTTACCAATGGGAAACAGCGTAAACTGCGTAGGCACGATGTTTGATGGATTAAACACATTCTGCTCATTTGATAGTTTATTGCTTTGGATTGCCACAGACGTCAGCACTCTTTGGTGTCTATCAAAGCCGGGGCCCAATCATATTATATTCAACATTTGTATGACAGCATTGCTACTAGTCGTGTGATGCACAAATACAGCGAGATAACATATTGAGGCGTTTGTCGATCAGTAACCGCACATAGTATATGTTGAGTGACGTTCAACACTCTTTGATGGGTACCAAGAGAAGTTTGTTGCCCAATTGAGCCTTGATCAATGATAACAAAACCATCTACATCGGTCAAGTGAAAACTGGTGGCACACATTATAGCAATTAATTGTTAAAATCTCAGAGGAACCGTACCCAAAGCGCAATGTAGGAATCTAGTTTTAGCTATGCCCCGCCCATTTCTAGCTAAGCTCCACTCATTCTTTGACCGTGTTGGGATCGATCGATCCCCCACACTCTCTGAATCTCAAATTCCAGAATCCTATACAGGGGAACTAAGTTGATTTGGTGTTGCTGCCTATCAGAATGTTTAGTATAAATCGCAAAATGTTTTTTCTTAGTTCATCCTAATCACAAACGATATTGGAAGTTTTGGGGAAAGTTTCAAGCATCATTATCTAAATATAATAAGTTATCAGTTGAAAGAAGCCAGTGAATAAACAACGCTGATGCAGTTTTACTACTATTTTATGGAGATTTATTATATTTGGGCGACACGTGTTGAGAGAAACCGATTGAAACTGTATTCAGTAGGCATCTATTGTTCGTGACCATAAATATCATAAGGATAACTCGAGATACAGAGATATTTAGAAATACATTGGCCAAAAGTAGGAATATTCATCATTTGTCGAAGAGATAATGAAATTAGAGTACATTTTATCCAAAATAAAGATGTGCGCTGGGTTAGATTTTCTACACCTTCTTAATGTTAATAAGATAACGTACACCTATCTATTATAAAATAACTCCAAAACGAAGTGTGCAACCCGGGTCTAGTCAATCTCATTTTTATTACTACATAGCTTGTATTAGTCCAAATTACCTTCGCGGACATTCGGTGGTGACAGCGGTAAGATGAACAGCAGTCCACATATCAAGATACCTGCTGCGGAGTCCTTCACGTAGCTGAAAACACACAATTTTGCAAGATTACTGATTATAGTTTGACTAACACTTTAGCCATTGGAAGTCCAGTGTCGCAGTATCAAGACATATATACAAGAAGGCTATTGGATATTTTGAAACTAAGTTGACCGCACAGCTCTTGTTGAAATTAGGTTTCAAAATGTTCAACATCACCAAGGATCGGAATGATGCTGTTTCTAGCATGTTCTGTTGTAGATGCGATGAACTTGCTTGTGTTCTAATGCGTTCTCTAGTCCATCAGCTCAGTCTTTTATTTTTCATGAAAAAGGAACCATTTCATGGCAGTGTACTTACTGTCATTGTCCTCATGTGTCTGATATTATATTGAAACACATTCCTCATAGCTGTTCCCCCGCGTATCCTGTAGCATGCTTCAAGGACAGATTTGCGCATCCATCAATCTAATCAGAGGCTAGTGTCATATACAGATCTTGTTGGCATCAAGGGCATTCGGAATCATAACTGGTGTAGGGCATATTCATTGTTTGGACCGCAACACTTCTTTCTTCAGGGAAAACGGTTTCATCCAGTTGCCCTTTCGCGATTTGTGGCTATTGTTGAATGCCCTTCAAGACTTCTCTTATTGTGACACATAACCAGTGTCATACAAAGTAACAGCGACGACGCTCAGGTCATCCAGTCTTGATACAACTGCACCCATCCCTTCAAACCCGGCATTGCATCTAGGCAGGCATGGTACTAGGCATGAAGTATGCAGATGATGTTGATTTCATCGATGAGCAAATAAATGACTGTTTAATTCCTTCTAAATTCAGATACTGGTACTTACACACTGAATTGGGTAGTGTATGCATGTGCGTACGTGCATGATTTCATCACGTATACGTATATATTTTCTGCGTTACTTAAATTGAACTCTAATGTGCTGGACAGTGAGATATATATGAGGTTATTACGTTATAAAGAGGCATATTAAATAATTATTCACGCCCATGAAGACCGCTGTGAGTATTGCGGTTGGTACCGTTCGTGTGCGTGCGTGCGTGCATGTGTGTCTGCGTGCGTGCCTGTGTGTCTTTATCTATGCTTTTGCATAGCTCGCAAATCCTATAAGATAGAATCACCAAATTTGGTACATACATTGATAGTATGAGTGGCTAGAAAAGTTTTAGTTTGGAGTGAAAAGGTCAAAGAGCACATACATTGATATTATGAGTGGGTAGAAAATGTTTTAATTTGGAGTCAAAAGGTAAAAAATGGGGTCACAGGGTCACTTGGTGCATACCGGAATACAGTTTTTCGTCGAATAACTCTGCAATGCTAGAAGGTAGATTTACCAAATCGGTGACATAGATTCAACTTGCGGTTGGCTAGAGGGCAAAACCTGTTTCAGATCAATAGTTCAAATATCTAGGTCACGGGTTCACTGAGCGCCTCCCAAACTACACATTTTTAGTCATAAATCGGGAATTTTGGCCCATCCTTTCATACTATAGTTGGCTAGAAGTTCTATTAGTTCCAGGACAAAGCATCAAATATCTAGGTCACAGAGGCACAAAGTGCATACTGGAATACACATCTTTGGCTATAACTTTGGAAAGCAAGAAGGTCAAACAACCAGATTAAGCACACGCATTCATATTACGACAGCTTATGATTGCTTTTGAGTTTGAGGCTGACAGATCAACTATATAGGTCATAGGGGCCACTAAGTGCAGCGTCAAGACACAGCGCAAATGCGGGTGTCAGCATCTCCCTTGAGTGCATTCTAGTTGTGTCTACTTACTGTTCTCGAAATAATGCTCCCCATCCAGGCAAGTAGACTGGATCCCGTGTTAACCAGAGGATGGCAAGTATAATGAGTAAAATCAACACCTCCATCTCAGCAAATCTAAATTAAACCAAGCAATTGTTAGGCAACACAAATCCACTCACAAGCGCCATGTACTGAGAATCAAGCGTAATTAAACACGCCGCCAATGGTCGCTGTGCGTATTGCGATAGGTGCCGCCTTCCTACCTGCCAGCCTGCCTTCCTACTGCCAGCCTGCCTTCCTACTGCCAGCCCGCCTGCCTGCCTGCTTACCTACCTACCTACCTACCTACCTACCTGTCTGCTTGCTTGTCTGCCTGTATACCTGCCTGCTTGCCTGCCTGCCTGCCTGCCTGCCTGCCTGCCTGTCTGCCTGCCTGCCTGCCTGCCTGCCTGCCTGCCTGCCTGCATGTCTGTCTGCCTGCCTGCCTGCCTGCCTGCCTGCCTGCCTGCCTGCCTGCCTGCCTGCCTGCCTGCCTGCCTGCCTGCATGCATGCATGCTGATCTGCCTGCCTGCCTGCCTGCCTGCCTGCCTGCCTGCCTGCCTGCCTGCCTGCCTGCCTGCCTGCCTGCCTGCCTGCCTGCCTGCCTGCCTGCCTGCCTGCCTGCCTGCCTGCCTGCCTGCCTGCCTGCCTGCCTGCCTGCCTGCCTGCCTGCCTGCCTGCCTGCCTGCCTGCCTGCCTGCCTGCCTGCCTGCCTGCCTGTATGTATGTATGTATCTCTGTTTATGAGCGCGATATCTTGGGAATCCAAGAAGGTAGAAGCGTCAAATTTGGCATATCTATTCATAGTGTAGATGGTTAAGCAAAACAAGATTGAGATCCAATGGTCACAGATCTAGGTAACGGAGTCACTGAGTTCATCCCGGAATATATATCGGGCTGGGTAGTGATATTGTTAAACTCACTGGCGCTACATTAACTGAAGCAGAAAAATCAATACTCAATCGTGGCCTAACATTTGTACCAACTCCTAGGCCCAAATTAGGCATAGATGCACTTTTAGATAATGGCTCAATGGAAGTTCTTGAATTTTCCCACCGTGTCAAATTAGCCGACTTTTTTCGAAACTCGAAAAGTAATATTCTCCCATTCGTTGAAAGAACTGGCTGGGCACCAGACTCAAAATTAGTCGACCCAGCGATCTCCGACAGTATAAAAATTGTAAAAGAACGTATTGAAAATGTTGAATTTCCGAAAAATCATAAAGATTTGTCATATGAGGAACGTCAAGCCTTAACAGGATTGCGTAAAAACAATGACATTGTCATTAAACCTGCTGATAAGGGATCTGCTGCTTTAATAATGCTTAAAGACAACTACATTCGTGAAGCACATCGTCAACTCAGTAATCCAAAACATTACCAAAAATTAGACGAACCACTCTGGCAAAATAACTGCGACAATTTTAATGAAATTCTCCAAAATATGGTTGATAACAAGAGTTTAACGCAGAAACAGTTTAAATACCTCGTTGCGAAACGGGACTCAAAACCACGTACATTTTATCTATTACCCAAAATTCATAAGCCTATTGATTCTTGGTCAGATCCTATGATACCACCAGGACGACCTATAATATCGGATTGTGGTTCTGAATCCTATAGGATCAGTGAAATCATTGATTATCACCTACAATCAATTGCGAATAGACATTTTAGCTTCTTGAAAAATACTGACGACTTTCTGTCGCAGGTCTCTGAGATCTCGATACTTCCAAATTCATTTTTGATTACGCTCGACATCGATGCAATGTACACAAACATTGATATCGAAAAGGGTTTGAATTCTGTCCGTAAAGCGTTTGAAAAATACCCTGATAACAATAGGCCCCCTGGCGAAATATTAGCTCTCTTAGAGCTAAGCTTAAAGGGCAATGATTTTGAATTCGCGGGTGAAACATACCAACAAGTTTGCGGCTACGCAATGGGTAAACGTTTCAGTCCGAGTTTTGCCAACATCTATGTAGCAGAGTGGGAGGAGGATGCGCTTAGCAAATGTCCGAAACAGCCTCTCTTCTATCGCAGGTACCTCGATGATATTTTCATTATTTGGCATCATACAAAGGAAGAATTTAATGAATTTTTCACCATTTTGAACAATCATGACCCGAATATCAAGCTAAAAGCCAACATTGACCAAATGTCCATAGACTTTTTAGATGTAACGCTATACAAAGGTGTAATGTATGACACAACGGGACACCTTGATTATAAAGTATATTTTAAGCCCACAGATTCTCATCAACTACTTCACAAGAAATCCTTCCATTCACCTCATACCTTTAAAGGAATTGTAAAATCACAAATCATCCGTTTTCATAGAAATTCGAGTGATAGAAAAAACTTTGAATCTGCATGCTCTCTCTTATTCAAGGCCCTCAAGCCGAGAGGCTATTCTTCGAGATTTTTGCGCAAAATTAAGTCTGAAACTTTACAGGATTTGGAAACTATCCCTGATAATGCTGCGGATCACAGGCCTACCAAGATTCGTCACAATCGTCCAATCGCAGGCGCAGGAGAATCTCGGAAATGTGGAAAGAAAAGGTGTAAATTAGACCTACTTCTTCCAAATCAAAAAACTTTTATGAGCTTTCAGAACAAAAACAAATTTCAAATTCAGTCTAATTTAGATTGCGATTCCGAAAACGTGATTTATGTAATATCTTTTAAATTGTGCCAAAAGCAATATGTCGGTGAAACCAAATGCCCATTAAGATGGCGAGCTACTAGACACCTTTGCGATATTAGACATGAAAAAGACACGCATGTCGCTGAACACTTTAACCTTCCTGGCCATTCAGTCGCTCGGGACTTCGAAATTATACCCATTGAACAACCACCTCTCTCAAATACCACTGACGAAACTGATAAACAAAGGAAACATAGAGAATCATTTTGGATTAAGCAATTAGAAACAGAATGGCCGAGGGGCATAAATGTGGACCCCGGTCTTGCTGATCAGCGTGAAATAATTCCATTCACTCTGACAAATAATCGAAAAAATGTAGAATAATTTAAGACAGCCTCTCAATTTGCGCCCAGTAATAGCATTTAGGAAAAATCCGAATCTACGTGACATATTGGTAAAATCCAAATTAACTGGACAAACATCATCATCTTAAAGTTGTCCAATATTTATACGGCCATATCGCCTCTATAAAACAAAAATAACAAATCTCAGGCAATAAAATAAATAAACAATATTTTCAATTTTTGAAAATTCTGAGCCAGCGCCTTAATCATATTACTACCTACCTAATTACAGAATTAATATGGATTATGTCAAATTACCTGTCTGCTTGCTTGTCTGCCTGTATACCTGCCTGCCTGCCTGCCTGCCTGCCTGCCTGCCTGCCTGCCTGCCGGCCGCCTGCCTGCCTGCCTGCCTGCCTGCCTGCATGTCTGCCTGCCTGCTGATCTGTCTACCTGCCTGCCTGCCTGCCTGCCTGTATGTATGTATCTCTGTTTATGAGCGCGATATCTTGGGGAATCCAAGAAGGTAGAGGCGTCAAATTTGGCATATCTATACATAGTGTAGATGGTTAAGCAAAACAAGATTGAGATCCAATGGTCAAAGATCTAGGTAACGGAGTCACTAAGTTCATCCCGGAATATACATCTTTAGCCATACATTTGGAACGCAAGCAAGCTGGACCGCAAGTATGTAAAATTATAAATTTGGAACATCCATTCATATTACATTGTGACTAGAAGTTGTTAACACATCAAATATCTAGGACACGTGATTATGAAGTACAAACCAGAATCCACATTTTTTACCATAATTCTGGAATGCAAGAAGGTAGAATCATCGGATTAGGCACACGACTTCATATTACAACAGTGGTATCACTTTCCTCATCTCGTACTCTGAATCCGTCCAGTTGACGCAATCGATGGCCAGATTTTAAATGTGTTAGGCAATCTTTGTCGATGTTAGTACACCGATGAATATGAAGTGCTTTGTAGACTAGTACTCAAATTGTTTGATGGTGACAGTTGAATAAGCACGGTGAGACGGCTACTCGTCAAATATACATAATCATCGGCTCCTATTGTCATCGTCTATCAGTACTTATGAGGCAGGACGGAATGGAGGAGTCCAGTTTATCCAGCAACCATATGGCGTCATAATCAACTGCGTGACATGTAGGATGACGTCATAATCAATTACGTCATGAACGACTCGAATTAGTCCGTCTTAGACGCTTAATAGTCCGTCAGGTAGTACAAATTGTATGACTTTACTGTTTAAAAAGGATTCTGTCGAATATTTTGAAACTAATCTGACTGGGCGCTGTTGCTGCCATAGACACCACACAGTCAAATTAGTTTCAAAATATTCGACAACTTAGCTGTATAGTTTTCTGGAAGTTAAGATTCAGAGAGTGCAGGGATCGATCGTCCCCAACACGGGGTAAACGTGGGTGGAGCTTAGATAGAGATGGGCGGGGAATAGCAAAAACTGGATTCCTCAATTATAATAAATGGATTATTTACACACCACTCCACCACAGCTTTCCCTTTTTGGGACATATCGGGTGGAGGTGACATTCCTACACATGACGTGTGTTGTACTTGTATGCAGCAAGTTGGTTCAGACATTACACACGAGCCAACCAGTTGCATACAATAAGTTGGATACAGAAAACGATATATATATACATATATACTTAGCAGCTTATTTCTCACATTCAGTGAAGTGAATCACTATTTTCTGCATTACGTGGCAAACAGAATATCATAGCTGCAATTCAGTGTTGTGACTAATGCAGCCACGAAGATGTCAATTTGGGATGTGTTATGTATGGAATACAATGGCAAGCAAATTTTACAACACGAGATTTGCTAAAAGATTTGCTAAAAGTGTCTTGCTTTCTTTTGATATACATACGCTAGAGTTCCCAGTTTTCGATATTCGTGTTCGAGAATGATTTTAATTGTACGGGCTCTATCCGCATTCAAACGCTCCCAGCATCTGAAGATAAACATACCATCATATTCACATACGAGTAATCATTGCAAATGCGCATAGCCTTACTGTAGCAAGAAACTGTCCATACTCGATATGAAAAGGCATAAGTAAACAGCAAAAACCTTGAAAAAAACATGTCAGCGAAGGATTTAGATGTATTAGAGCTGAACTAAATTTGTTCAATTAAATCAATGCGTGAAATCCTCGTATCTCAATATAATATCAACCATGTATGTAACCTCGAATATCTTTAATCTAATTTGACTGAAAACTATGCTTGTCTTAGACATCAGCACATTTCAGCCAAATTAGATTCAAAATATTCAACCTAGTCTCGGAAACAGAAAACAATAAAGTGCATTGAATAACGAAGGGGATACATTAATAAAGCCATTTCCCAGATATATTCTGATAGAAGCAGCCCAATGTTGCTTAATCCAAACCTTCACGTAGACAGACCTTACTACAATACCCTCTTTCCATTACGTGGCCAGAGCGATGGATGGAAACTTCCTGTCTGCAAGTCCCGCCTGCTTATGTGTATAATATGTATCTAGTTGTCCGTACTCTAATGTACAAAAATGAAGCAGCTGACAGTAGGCTGCCATGGAAATGATAGATCATGGTCAAAGTAATCTCCAACTAATGTGTGATGCTCTCACAATAAATTACTATCATATTGTACACAACTCAGATATATAGCTTGGTGCTAATTAATATACCACACTTACCTTTTTCCTAAGAAGAAGTATAATATCCATAGCCACGTACTTATGAGACAGAGCACAGACAGAGGCAGCGCCAAGATTAGCCAGCTAGCATACGAAATAGGCGACTGGCCACCATATTTCTCGAACACTCTAAGAAAGACATTGATCTAAATCAGTTTAATTATTTATTATTGGAGTAATTTGTATCTTCTGGACACGTTAGTAGTCGTGTTGATTAATTTATTTAAATTCTATTGTTGGTCTTTATAGTTGAATTCATTCATCTATTGAAATACGGCAGCTTGTTAAGTCACATTAATTTATTTCTTGAAATAATGTTGTTGTTTATAGTTGAATTCATTGATTTTTTGAAATACGGTTGCTTGTTATAGTCACATTAATTCGTTTGTTGAAATACTGTTGCTATTTTAGAGTGCAATGATTTTTAGTTATCTTCTCGTCAATATTTTTCTTGTTTTGTCAGATTAAATCGGCGAACACGCTAAGGACTTACACGCTAAGGACTTACACGCTAAGGACTTACACGCTAAGGAACACGCTAAGGACTTACACGCTAAGGACTTACACGCTAAGGACTTACACGCTAAGGACTTACACGCTAAGGAACACGCTAAGGACTTACACGTTTGCCTGTCCTTCAAGGACAATATTAGTAGGAGTACCCGTCAACGTGGCGATTCCTCCGACGTTGGCAGCGTAAGCAATACACACCATGGCGGCTTTACCCAGCTGCAGCGATTCG
This sequence comes from Chaetoderma sp. LZ-2023a, assembly GCA_034401795.1. NCBI lineage: Eukaryota > Metazoa > Mollusca > Caudofoveata > Chaetodermatida > Chaetodermatidae > Chaetoderma > Chaetoderma sp. LZ-2023a. The sequence goes on from CM067370.1 coordinate 17,511,930, forward strand.
TGACTGGGCTGACCTTCAGATGTTGGTCGAACATTTGAATGGCATTCGTTCTCCTCCTTTAAAGATTGACTGCGCAAATTGGCGTCGATAGGGGTTGATTCTGTACCTGGACGGTCAATCTCGAAGGGCCTGTTGTATCGACAAATATAGAAAAAAATCTGAAAAAGTACAGACATTCAGAGTTGACATCGTATTCACGAGTTCTCGTTGATGTAACAGTTTAAGGGTCAACAAGCCCGCGTAAATTGTTTCTGAAATAGTCTTGAGAATTACTGATTTTCAGAGCTAGAGAATAATATTTGTGGAGCTCTGTCACTAGAATGGGTGGGTCGATAGATAGCCGAGCCACTCATTTCTGTGGTAAATCTCTGAAAATAATTTTCTCCTGTTCTGCGAATTAATATTTTTTCGGAGAGATTCTGAATTTTCTTAACCAAATTTTACCATCAAATGGGGGTAAAATGATCGGTCACTGACATTTACAAATCATCCTTGCCTTATTGAATCGTTCAACAATATCCAATAATATGAAATAATGCCTTAAATACGTATTCATTCTCATGCTAAGATACAAAGAGAATGGGAGAATGGATCTATCGATCAGTGATGTCGTGTTTACGGTTCATAATTACATTGCCCTTCAAGTGTTTATAACCGTCTTCCAGGCCTGAAGGTTGTTTAACTGCTGTTCCAGATGCCCATATCCTGTAATGGTGGACGTCGCGAGAAGATCTCATTGTGCCTCAAATTTGCCAGTTTTCGTTTTTGGCAGAAATACTTCCCTTTCCTCGGAGAGGGTCAATAGACATGTGACAAGATAACATGTGAGATCCGTTAATGTCAACATCACCACTGAATCACCTATCGTAGGGGAAGTGCACCCATTTTGGGCTCAAAGTGGCATGTTTTGGGGGTTTTTTTTTGCAGGTAGAAATTCCCCTTAATTATCCTCAACTAATGGGAATATTAGACGATAGATTGAGGGCCATCCTGGTGTCCAGGCACCCGATTTTGGTCAAAATTACCAGTTTTCGGCTGAAATGAACTCCCCATACCCGAAAAAGTTGGTATTAAAACATTGTTCTTTAAAACGGGCATTAAAGTTTTATTTTCTTCGAATGACTTGATATTTGGTCAGCTTCTAGGTCTTATATTTTGATTTGGTTTGGTAGCTAATAGTTTTCAAGAAATCAACATTACCGTGCTGAAGGTGTCCGATAATAATTCTATTGGAGAAATATTTGAAATGCATTTTCTCATAGAGATTTTAAGCGAAGTACATGAAACTAGTGTGAGGTCTCGTGGCCTTTAACCATCAGCTGCGCCTCAAAGCCTGAGTTTGTGCCGTTAGGCAACAGCTGCGCATCAAAGCCTGTGTCGGTGCCTTTAATCATCAGCTGCGCCTCGAGGCATGTGTCGGTGCCTTTAATCATCAGCTGCGCCTCGAAGCCTGTGTCGGTGCCTTTAATCATCAGCTGCGCCTCGAAGCCTGTGTCGGTGCCTTTAATCATCAGCTGCGCCTCGAAGCCTGTGTCAGTGCCGTTAATAATCAGCTGTGCCTCAAAGCCTGAGTCTGTAGCGTCAGTGATTCTCTAGATACGCCATCATCAGTAAGGTATCTTCAGTGATTCTCTAGATACGCCATCATAAGGAAGGTGCCTTCAGTGATTCTCTAGATACGCCTCAAAGCCTGAGTCGTTGTCTTCAGTGCTTCTCTAGATACGCCATCGTAAGGAAGGTGCCTTCAGGGATTCTCTAGATACGCCTCAAAGCTTGAGTCGTTGTCTTCAGTGATTCTCTGGATACGCCATCATAAGTAATGTGTCTTCAGTGATTATCTAGATACGCCATCATAAGCAAGGTGTCTTCAGTGATTCTCTAAATACGCCATCATAAGGAAGATGCCTTCAGTGATTCGCTAGATACACCTCAATCCCGAGTCGGTGTCTTCAGTGATTCTCTAGATACGCCATCATAAGCCTGAGTCGGTGCCTTATG